>VZTG01009768.1:86188-115955 GCA_013397845.1 Melanocharis versteri | reverse complement strand
AAAGCAGAGTGGGTCCCCAAAAGCAGAGTGGGTCCCCAAAAGCAGAGTGGGTCCCCAAAAGCCTCAGCCTGACACGGCAGCCGTGCGGACAGGACACCCTGCAGGACATCCCTGCAGGACTGCGCTTCTCTCCCTGCGCTGAGCAGAGGGGCTTTGAGCCAGCAGGGGTTTTTATTGTGTAAGAGCAAAACAAGACAGAACAGAAGTAGTTTTCACGAGGGGAGCGTGCGAGCGAGTGTGTGAGTGTGTGTGTGCTCCCCAACCTGCAGGGAAGGGAGCAGGAATTGGCTGCCTGAGCTGAAATCCAGCACTGCTGGAGACGTGGATGCCCATTACACACACACAGAGAGGCCCTGGGAGAACTCCTCTGCCTCCAAATCCCCGCAGAAATTCCGCAGCTGAGGTGGCAGGAGGTGTTTGCAGGTGCAGTGAGAAGTTGGGTGGTTCCAAACTGGTCCCCACAGGGTTGGAGGCAGCGAGGAGACGTCAGTCTGGCGAGGGGATGTTAAAGCAGCTGCCAGAGATGAGGTCTGGGGAAGGCCGTGCATGATCGGGCTGCAAATTCAAGGTGATTGGGTGTTATCACTCCTTGGAGTTGATTTATGGTGGAAACTAATGGCATCAGAATGGTTTGGGTTGGAAGGGACCTTAAATCCCATCCAGTGCCACCCCTGCCATGGCAGGGACACCTCCCACTGTCCCAGGCTGCTCCCAGCCCCAATGTCCAGCCTGGCCTGGGACACTGCCAGGGATCCAGGGGCAGCCACAGCTGCTCTGGGCACCCTGTGCCAGGGCCTCACCACCCTCACAGGGAAGGTTTTCTCCCTGATATTTAAGCCCACTCTCTTTCCGTTCGAAGCCATTTCCCCGTCCTGTCGAGGCAAACAGGGGCACATCCTCCCCTCTGCAGCCTCACCAGAGGGGGAGAGTGCCGAGACCAAAAGCCAAGGTTTCCACTGGAGTGAGCGGTGCAGGAGACTTCCTTCCTGGAGTTTCATTGCCTGTGAAAGGAAGGGGGGAAAATTGAGTACAGAGAAGGGAGATGTTGGAAGAGAAGGATCCAGAGAGGCCTCAGAGCCCCTTGCAGGGCCTGAAGGGGCTCCGGGAGAGCTGGAGAGGGACTGGGGACAAGGCCTGGAGGGACAGGACACAGGGAATGGCTTCCCACTGCCAGAGGGCAGTTACTGCTTTTCAGAACCCAAGACTTTTCCAGGAGCCTACGTCAAGGAGGGCCCAAGAGTCCGGACAAGGGGCACGTGTCCTAAAAACCATCCACAGCAAAAAAAATGACCAAGAGCCTGTCTGGCAGGGGTGGAGCATCCAGAGGTGGGGACCTGGAGGGACGTGCCTTTGGAGGGATCTGTCAGGGCACTCCAAACCCAGGTTCCTCTGCGGTGTCGGATGCCAGAATCAAAACCTTTGTAGACATCTGTGGCCTTTTCTGTCCATTGCCCAAAGTTCATTTCAGAAAAGCCTTTCCAAATTCAGCTTTGCTCTGACGTGGTGTGGGAGGCACAGAAAGTCGACTGTCCCTTTCCCTGAGTGCCCTGGGAGGGACAGGACACAGGGAATGGCCTGGAAGTTCCAGCACAGCCTGGGAGCTCTCCCCGCGCTCCCAGAAGGACTCAAGGTGCTGTCTGTGCACAGCAAGAGGGAAAGGGCTCCACCAGGAGCAGCTTCAGAGCCCACTGCCCACGTCTGCCCTGCCGAGTTGGAAGGAACCTTAAAACTCATCCCATCCCACCCCGTGCCACGTGCAGGGACACTTTCCACTGCCGCAGGCTGCTCCTGGGACAGGAGTCAGGACCAGGAGGGGCTGGAAACGCTCTGAGCGCTCCGCTCTGGCTCAGACACCCCCTGCCCTGCTTTTTGTTCAAATCGCCGTGTTTTGGGGCTGTAACCTGTGGAATTCAGAGGCAGCCGTCGGGGCTGCTCGGCACGGGGAGCTGCAGGCAGCAGCAAATGCCTGCTGTGCCGTGGCTGCCTGGACATGAAGCAGCAGAGCCTGGCCCGGGATGTCGGAGGGATGAGCTGGGGAGGAGGGAGGATCTGCCCTGGGTTAATGGCATAATGAGAGAGGTGTGAAGATGACGAGCCCCGCGAGGCAGCTGATTTATCTGCCTGGTGACAGATGCCAGCTAAGGAAGGGGTTGTGTGCTGCGGGCAGATGATGAAACCCCGACCTCGGCGAGCACGAGGCGCTGGGAGCAGCAGCTCCTCGGGTGACAGTTCATGGAGAGCGCACATTCCTGCAGCTGGAGAATTCCCCAGCCAGCTCTGCAACCCCGAGGCACCGCGGAGCCGCCTTGGCGGAGCAGGACCTGCTGCTCCCAGCTGTTCCCAGGGCTTGTGTCCCGGCTGTTCCCAGGGGATTGGACCGGGAGCCAAAGGGACAATGTCACTGCTGGAGGTGGCAGTGGCACAGCACGAGGAGGGCACCTGGAAGAAGGGACAGTCGTGGAAACATGGAGTGGGTTGGGTTGGGAAGGACCTTAAATCCCATCCAGTGCCCCCCCTGCCATCCCAGGAATGCCTCCCACTGTCCCAGGCTGCTCCCAGCCCCAATGTCCAGCCTGGCCTGGGACACTGCCAGGGATCCAGGGGCAGCCCCAGCTGCTCTGGGAATTCCATCCCAGCCCCTCCCCACCCTCCCAGGGAACAATTCCTTCCCAAGATCCCACCCAAATCTCCCCTTTTCCAATCGGAAGCCATTCCCTGTGTCCTGTCCCTCCAGGCCTTGTCCCCAGTCCCTCTCCAGCTCTCCTGTCACCCTTCAGGCCCTGCAAGGGGCTCGGAGCTCTCCTGGAGCCTTCTCCTCTCCAGGTGAGCACCCCCAGCCCTCCCAGCCTGGCTCCAGAGGGGCTCCAGCCCTGGGATCAGTGCTGTGGCCCTCAGCTTCAGCTTCTCCACCCTGTTACCCTGGGCAAGCCAAACAAAATCCCAGGCTGAGGTGCAGCACTGGGTTTTTGGGATCGTGGCTGACCTCAGAAGACCATCAGCACCACCCATAAGAGTATCATTGCCAATCTTATTAAAATCTTCCTTAAAATCCCAGGTTCTGGGGTTGCATGGTTTGAATGGAGGCTTCTCAGTCTGTGTGGATTTAACGCAAAACCGTAAAGCCCAAATCCTAACTCAGAAACAAATAATTATCAGAGGAGCTCTCCAGCCAGTTTTAGAGAATTTGGGGATGCAGCCTGGAAGCGATGACATGAATTTCTTCTGCAGCAACACCTGTGGCTGCTGCAGTGAAACCCTCCCGAGGGGCAGCTCCCATCTCTGCTCTGGGACAGGGACAGCACCCAGGGAACGGCTGGAGCTGGGCCAGGGCAGGCTCAGGCTGGAGATCAGGGCAAGGTTCTTCCCCCAGAGGGTGCTGGGCACTGCCCAGGCTCCCCAGGGAATGGGCACGGCCCCGAGGCTGCCAGAGCTCCAGGAGCGTTGGGACAGCGCTGCCAGGGATGCCCAGGGTGGGATTTTGGGGGGTCTGGGCAGGGCCTGGGGCTGGAATCCAGGATCCTGTGGGTCCCTTCCAGCTCAGAACATTCTGTGGCTCTGTGATCCCCACCGCAGGACCCTCACTCGGGTTTGCAGCAGGGCTTTCAGGACCTCACAGACGCTGGGATCTCCTCACAGACGCTGGGATCTCCTCACAGACGCTGGAATCTCCTCACAGCCCCTCTGCGGGTGCCCGGGCTGTGCCTGGCGCCGGGACGGGGCGCTCCTGCAGCGCACCTGGAGCAGCCAAAGGCGCAGGAGAAGCTCTCCAAGGTGATGCTCCGCAGCACGTAGCTGTGAGAAGGGCATGGGAGGCTTTCACGGCGCCACGTTCCTCAGCTGGCAGGACGGAAACACCTCCGTGTGGTCAATCAAAAAAAAAAAAGAAAAGTATTTTAATCCACCGAGATGCTTCGTTTGGCCTTGACATAAAGCGCTGAGAGAGGATAAAAGCTTCTGGGAGGACAGGCTCGATGGGAGGATTATCCGCGGCGCTTTGGGAAAGGCCGGGACTTTGCAAACACTCCCGGGAGCGAACAAAAGCATCTCCTGCGGTGAGAGCTGCGTGCCCCGCGCCCTCGCAGCCCGCTGATATGCAAATCCCAGCGCACGCGGCTGCGCTTGGCACCTTCCCGGCACCAATTTTGGGCATGGCTTTCTTTCTACGTGACTCGGGGCTGACTCAGCCCCCAGGAATTGCGGGCGCTCTTTGTTCTCGCGGCTCCGCCGAACGACGGACGTGCCGGGCTGACAACAGCCGGCTCTGGCACCGGGCAGCAGCGGGGCCGGGCGGGTTCATGGGCGGCATCACGGGCTCGGGGGCGGGCGGCAGTGGGACAGCGACAGGGAGAGGATGGCATCCCGGGATGCTGGAATCACNATGAGCCCTTCCCTAAAATCAGGCAGTTTTTCTTTCAGCAGGATGTTAAAGGTGATCGAGCAGCTTCAGCAGGAGCCTTTACAGCTCTGCAGCTGAGCTTTGCCTCCTTCCCGAGGTGCTGCTGCCCTGAATGTGGGAATCGAGGCCTCCTTGGTGCCTTCCATGTTCCCATACCTTATTCCCTTTCAGGTGCCAAGCTTGGGATGAGTAACATTCCCCGAGTGTGCATCAGTTTTATCACGTCCTGGTGAGCCAGGAGAAGCAGAGTAGGAGGAGGAGGAGGAGGAGGAGGGCTCTGGAGAGGGGCTTTAGCAAACAGGAGCGGAGGTGCAGACCCTGCAGGTGGGCCAGGTGTGCAGCACAAGCAGGGAGCGCTGCAGCTTCTCCCCACCCGTGTTTTATTCTGCTGTCAGGGATGAGAATTCCCCTCCTGGTCACCAGGAGCCTTGGAAGCGCTGAGTTGCTTCCTGAAGAGGGAAACCAGCCCCTCCCAAAGTCCCTGCTCCTGTGTTTGAAACACTGAGGACACGGAGGGGCTGGAGCGAGTCCAAGGCAGGGAACAGAGCTGGGAAGGGGCTGGAGTCCCAGGGGAGGCTGAGAGAGCTGGGAAAGGGGCTCAGCCTGGAGAAAAGGAGGCTCAGGGGGCCCTTCTGGCTCTGCACAACTCCCTGACAGGAGGGGGCAGCCGGGGGGGTCTCTTCTCACAGGTAACAAGTACCAGGATGAGAAGAAACAGCCTCAAGTTGTGCCATGGGGGGGGTTAAATTGGATTATGGGGAAAATTTCTTTATGGAAAGGTTGGTGGAGTGCTGGCAGAGCTGCCCAGGGCAGTGGGGGAGTCTCCATCCCTGGAAGAGTTCAAACACCAAGAGGATGTTGCACTTGAGGACGTGGTTTGATGGGGAACACGGGGTGATGACTTTGGGGGGCTTTTCCAGCCTCAGCATTTGGAGATTCTAATGGGCAGAGTTTCCACCAAGCTGCTGGGTGAGGGTGTGGAATCTGAGCATCGTCCCGGGGGATCTGCTGAGCTCAGGAGCCGTGACCTCCCTGGGCAGGCCCCTCTGCCTGCTCAGTCGGGCACGGGGAGCCTCCCACCCCACCCCGAGGAGACCAAGAGCTCTGGGGAGCAGATTTTAACCGGAACACTTCAAAGAGAAGGTGAGCGCTCTGTCAGGCACCTCTCCCAGGCCAGGGTGATCCCAGTGGGGTGCAGAGGGCTGGGGCTGGTGAAGGATTTCTCTCTGTGCAATGGGCAGCAGGGGAGGGCGTGAGGAGCCCTGTTCCTGCAGCCTGGGGCGCCTGGTGGGCAGCAGGACACCGCTGTCACAGCTGCCACTTCAGGCTCTGTTTGCTGTTCTCACAAAGAGTCCGTAACAAACCAGGCTTGGCCCCTGAAAGGGCGTTAATCCCTGGCGGCTGCTGTCCTGCTCTCCCTGTAAAATGTGCTCCAGGTGTGAGAATGGGCGTAGCTGGGGTTTATTCCCCATTATCTCCACTGACAGCAGTGAAGACTGCTCTGGTGATGTTCTGCTGTTCTCTGTAGGTCTGGGAGCTTCGTCTGGCCTGTGATCTGGAGAGTGGAGGAAGGTTGTGTCACACAGGCAAAGCCAGCGGGGTCTCTGCCCTCTGTAAATCTCCTGTGGGTGCTCTGCTGTGTCCCTGTTCCCTGCAGGTCCCCTCTGGGTGCTCTGCTGTGCCCCTGCCCCCTGTAAATCCCCTCTGGGTGCTCTGCTGTGTCCCTACCCTCTGTAAATCCCCTCTGGATGCCCTGCTGTGTCCCTGTTCCCTCAGGGAATCACTGAGTGTCACTGCTGGCCTGTCCCAGAGGGGCACAGGGGTGGGGATGCCAAATGGAAACATCGCCAAAGCAGGGATGGGCACTGACCTTTGTGTCCTCAGGGGGTTTTACCTGTTTTCTGCACAGATGACGAATTGTTGTGACCCATCTTGGTGTCAACAGCAACACTGAGGTGCTCTCATAGCCCTGGGAGCCACCTGGGAACCATTCCCACAGCCTGGAAGAGCCAAACTCACCCTGCTCCTCACCACAAGGAACAGCTCTGCCCCCAGCAGTGCCTCAGCTCCTGGGTAGCACCGAATTACAGATCCACAGAGTCCATGAAGATGGAAAATACCTCCAAGGTCATCTGAGGTTTTGCCCAGAAAGGTGATGGCTCATTTCTGTGACCGTGTGTGTCAGAGTCCTACAGGGGATGAGGATCTGGAGCTCACAAGTGACACAACCACCAAAAAACTCCTTATGAAAGCAAACCTTTGGTGGAGGACGGAAGGAAATGGTGATTCCATTCCCGTGTATTAATGACAAAGGGCACAATTTAAACCATCCCTGCCCAGCTTCAGCCTTGCCCAGTGTGGCAAATCTCGGTGTGATTCTTCTTCTCACTCGGCGCCTTTTTCCCATTTTGCAGTGGATACGGATCCGTGCAGGAAGCCTTTGCTGTTGCTTTGCTGTGGCTGCTGAGCCTCAGCAGCTTTCCAGGTGCTGAATTCCTGCTCCCTCCCTGCCCTCACTCCAGCAGCCCGTGGTGTCATTGATGGGAAGCTCAGGGAGGTTGGGCATTGTCCTCTGGCAGGAATTCCTGGGTAGGGCTGGAAAAGGCTCCCCTTGACCCCTCTGATGGTGTCTGCCCACCACCGAGGCACAGGCTGAGGAGTTTGGATATAAACATTTGATTTTCAAAAATACCCACTCGGGTGGATGGATTTGGCCCTGTTCATGGCAGGAGATGATCTTTAAGGTCCCTCCCAACCCACACCAGCCTATGATTCCATGAATCCCAAATCTGGATCACTCTCCAGCCCGGGGAGAGCATTTCTGGGCTCGTGCTCTTGCCACGGCTCTCTGGAAATGTCACATTTCCCCTTTCCAACAGCCACCCCACGGTGAAAGGCATTTTCTGCAGGTTTTCCAGGCTCACAGGAGCACCCTGCGGGGCTTCGCTGGCCTCTGGAATGCAAACCCTGGGGTTTAAATCAGCCCTGATGCCTCAAGACTGCTCACTGGAGCAGGGCAGGGGGGAATTCTTTGGGGGATGAGAAACGGGACTCGCCCCAGTCCGAGCCTCACTGGGTAATGAGAAGCTTGGAAGAGCTGGAGGAATCTCAGGAAGATCAATATCAATCCCCAGGGCATGCCCCAAGGAGGCAGAAGCCCCCTGGGGGGTCTCATAAATTCATGTTCAGTGTTTGCTTTGCTCCTCGGGACAGTCCTGCCCTGGAATGTGCTCCTGCTTTGTTCCCCTGACCCAGATCCCAGCCGGCTCCTCAGCCTGGCCAGCCGCATGTGGAAGTGTGAGGGACCAGGAGAAAGGACACAGCGCAGCTGCAGCCCCGAATAATCTGCCAGGATGTGGGAAACGCTCTGGAAAAAGGGCAGGGGAAACCATTCCAGCCCCACGGCCCCGCCTGGGAGCGGCCCCAGCCCCACACCTCGGGGCTTGGGGCAGGTCTGGGCTTTGTCTCTGTCAGCATTCCCCCAATCCATCCCCGCTGGTGTCTCCTCTCAGCTGTCCCTGGGCTGGCACCGCCTCGGCCATCCCTAAATCAGCACCTCAGGAATTGCTGCCAGCCGAGGCCCAGGGCTGCTGGACGGAGCTCAGACCACTCCTGGAGCAGGGAAAGGGTGACGTGCCACCCCCGACAGCCACAGCTCCAGCCTGAGTGGCTTTTTGGGGTGACACAGAGCCACGGACACCTGGAGAANCTGTGGAGGTGGTGATAGAATAAACCTATTTTTAACCTAGGACAATCATCCTGCCTCGCCCTCCCACGCAGGGGCTGGAAAACAAGCTCGGAGCTGATTAGATGGGTTATTAGGAAAAGTTTCTTCACAGAAAAAACTTGTCCAGCCCTGGCACAGCTGCCCAGGGCAGTGGTGGGATCAGCATCCCTGGAAGTGTTCAAAGAGCTGAGACGTGGCACCTGGGGACACGGGTGGCTTTGAAGTGTTGGAGAAATGGTTGGACTTGATGCTCTGAGAGGGTTTTCCCAGCCTCAGTGATTCCATGATTTATCATGCCAGACTGAGGAGATCTCGGTGGCACCTGCCCTGTGCCCAGCCCANGGCCCAGGGCTGCTGGACGGAGCTCAGACCACTCCTGGAGCAGGGAAAGGGTGACGTGCCACCCCCGACAGCCACAGCTCCAGCCTGAGTGGCTTTTTGGGGTGACACAGAGCCACGGACCGCTGGAAAAAACAGTGGAGAAGAGATTGCAGTCCCCTCCACACAGAGCACCCCACAGCCTCAACCCCAGCTGCCTCCCAGGGGTCAATCCACACCTTGTCCTGCGGCTGCACGGNTATTAGGAAAAGTTTCTTCACAGAAAAAACTTGTCCAGCCCTGGCACAGCTGCCCAGGGCAGTGGTGGGATCAGCATCCCTGGAAGTGTTCAAAGAGCTCAGACGTGGCACCTGGGGACACGGGTGGCTTTGAAGTGTTGGAGAAATGGTTGGACTTGATGCTCTGAGAGGGTTTTCCCAGCCTCAGTGATTCCATGATTTATCATGCCAGACTGAGGAGATCTCGGTGGCACCTGCCCTGTGCCCAGTCCAGCTCTCTCTGCCCTGCAGGCCTTGGCAGCCACACCACAGCTGTGACAGGGTTTAGCGCGGGGACATCAGAGCTGGCCTGTCCCTGATGGGTCACTCCAGGCCGTGTCTCTCCTGACAACCCCTGGGGAAGGCAGTGAAATTTCCAGATTCCAGGCTTGAATCAGACACCTAAATCACAAACTGACAGCCTGGGAGAGCTGGGGGTGCTCACCTGGAGAGGAGAAGGCTCCAGGAGAGCTCAGAGCCCCTTGCAGGGCCTGAAGGGGCTCCAGGAGAGCTGGAGAGGGACTGGGGACAAGGCCTGGAGGGACAGGACACAGGGAATGGCTTCACATTGGAAAAGGGGAGATTTGGGTGGGATATTGGGAAGGAATTGTTCCCTGGGAGGGTGGGGAGAGGCTGGGATGGAATTCCCAGAGCAGCTGTGGCTGCCCCTGGATCCCTGGCAGGGTCCCAGGCCAGGCTGGACGGGGCTGGGAGCCCCTGGGACAGTGGGAGGTGTCCCTGCCATGGCAGGGGTGGCACTGGATGATAATTAGGGTCCCTTCCAGGGTGAAGATGCCACATCTTTGCCATACCTGATACAATCCCCAACGTGAGCCTTGCCCTGATAATTCCAGGGGTCCCAGGGAGGTCAGGGCATGGATAAAACGCAGGTGAGGTCGTTCATTCTCATGTCTCATTCATTCATTTACTGCTGAGCAACTGCACAAAGCTGATATAACACAGAATTTTAAAAAAATTATTTATACAGCAATTAAAAACTGCCATGAGGTAAAAAAAAAAAGCAAGCCTGAACAAGTCGATTTTTGACATCAGAGACTGTTCAGCCTTTAGCTCGTGGGCAGCTGGGGTCAGCCCAGGGAGCCCGGGACGGCTGAGCAGGACAAGGAGCCACAACACCGGCGGTGAACGATCAGCTCCCGGCTGAGGCAGAGGATTTGGGGTCTCGGGGATGCACAGTGAACGATCAGCTCCCAGCTGAGGTGGAGGATTTGGGATCTCAGGGATGCACGGTGAACGATCAGCTCCCGGCTGGGGCGGAGGATTTGGGGTCTCGGGGATGTGTGGTGAATGATCAGCTCCTGGCTGAGGATTTGGGATCTTGGGGATCTGTGGTGAACGATCAGCTCCCGGCTGAGGCGGAGGATTTGGGGTCTCAGGGATGTGCAGTGAACGATCAGCTCCCGGCTGAGGTGGAGGATTTGGGGTCTCGGGGATGCACGGTGAACGATCAGCTCCTGGCTGAGGATTTGGGGTCTCGGGGATGCTCGGGGGCTGGACGCTGAATTCAGCAGCACTGGCATCCCCTCGGTTCGTGGTGGGGTGGCCGGGCTGTGGATCCTGGCCGTGCTTGGGCTGCCGGAGCTGCGGCAGGCTGGGGCTGGGCGCCTGGCTCGGATGGCAGCGGGCTGGCAGCGCTTCAGACACGGCAGAGCGGCTTCGTCTCCGCTGTGGGAGGTGTGAATGAGCGGCACGGAGCCGCGGAAGGCTTCCCCGTGCCAGTTATTAGCAATCTGCAGGCTATAAATAGCTGCTGCCTCACTCGCCGGCGGCTGAGTTATCGCCCTGCTCACGTTCCCCGCTCCATGACACACTTCTTGCTCGCCTGCTCCGTCCCGGTGATGCAAGGCGGCCCAAAAAGAGCCTGCAGCGGGTCCCGGGCGGCAGCGTGGGCTCTGCGGGGCATCACAGCTCGGGCCAGGCAGCAGAGCTCCACGGGAAGCCAGGCAGATTCCCAGCTCTGTCCCCATCCATCTGCGAGAAGGGAAGCAGTGGGAGGCCAGCAAAAGCGGTGAGACTTCTTCCCGTGCCCGTCAGTCAGGGGTTTTTCAGCATTTTGGTTCATTTTCCTGGTCTTTCCCCCTGCGTTTTGGGCTGGCCCCAGAGCGACACGGCAGAGGCTGTTCCGAGAGCACCGTGGGGCTCACCAGATCCCACTGGAGAAAACGACCCCGTGTCCATGGCCTGCTCGTACCCATAAACATTCCCACCTGGCACAGATCAACCTCGGCTCTGTTCCCTCTGCGCTGCTTCATCCCCTCAGCCAGGCAGCCCTGGGGTGCAGCTCCTTCCTCCCCGCGCTCTGGAGAGGCCACAAGCGCAGCAGCAGCTGGGATTGAGCAGGGATGAGCCGAGGAAGGGCCTGGAATCGGTGAGCCCGGGCTCAGCGCCCCACTCCTCCCCCCACCTCAGTCAGGGGACACCAGGCAGCTTCTCGGGGACCCCTGTGCCACTCAGAAGGGCTGCAAAGCAGCCCTGTGCTGAGCTTGGAGCCCCAGGTTCCTGTCACACCCTGTTTCCAGCACTCCTTTGCACTCACGAGGTCCTGAGGGTGCAGAAGGGCCGTGGAGGTTCTCACCCTGCTCTGGTGATGTTCTGCTGTTCTCTGTAGGTCCAGGAGCTTTTCTGGCCAGTGATCTGGAGAGTGGAGGAAGGCTGTGTCACACAGACAAAGCCAGCGGGGTCCCTGCCCTCTGTAAATCCCCTCTGGGTGCTCTGCTGTGTCCCTGTTCCCTGCAGGTCCCCTCTGGGTGCTCTGCTGTGTCCCTGCAGGTCCCCTCTGGGTGCTCTGCTGTGTCCCTGTTCCCTGCAGGTCCCCTCTGGGTGCTCTGCCGTGTCCCTGTTCCCTGCAGGTCCCCTCTGGGTGCTCTGCTGTGTCCCTGCCCTCTGTAAATCCCCTCTGGGTGCTCTGCTGTGTCCCTGTTCCCTGCAGGTCCCCTCTGGGTGCTCTGCCGTGTCCCCACGGGAGCAGCTGCCAGCAGCTGGTCCCAGGCAGGGCCCCCTCCCCATGTTCCCGTCCCAGCCCTGGCTCCAGGTGCAGAGCCAAGAGCTCTCAGCCTCAGGAGGGGCCTGGGGGGAGGTTTCACGCTGCTGGCAGCCTCAGCCCCTCGCAGTGCTGAGGGGGGTTCTTGGCAGAATCAGTCACAGTTCTTGGATCACCACCAGCAGCTTGGGCCAAATTCCCAAAAGGGCCCCTTTGCTGCTTCCATGTTGGCTGTCCCAAGGTCTCTGGAGAACAGACTGGTCCAAGTTGGAATCTGTTTCAGATGAGCAGCGCTGGGTTATGGCCCGTGCCCAACAGCCCGAGCCAGCCTCAAATGCAAACCCCACCCACAAGCCCAGCTCTCCTGGGGGACACCACGGCGGTGGCTGTGGGCCCACCAGGGATGGAGGACACCAGCAAGCCCTTAACTCCAAGAGAAACCTCAGCAGGGGGATGTTGTCCCTTGGATGGTGGCGTGGCACCGAGCAGTTGCTCCTGGAGTGACTTTAGGAGCAGGCAGGGTAATTTTGGGGAGTGGTGACTCCCGCCTGCAGGACGGGGCTGTGCTCCCCGGTCTCGTTATTATGGAGAAGGGGAACTCACTTGGGATAAATTAAACAACTTCTCCTTTCTTCCCTCGCCAGAGAAGCAGGAGCAGGAATTGTGTGGAGCCACGGGCTGATCCCGGGAATGAACACGGAGCCTTTCCCCAGGAGGCTCCTGCAGGCTCCAGGACTATCTGAGGATTAATGACAGCCAGCAAGGGAGCCCAGCAGCAGCCAAGAGTGCGGAGACAGGAGCCAGAGCCAAGCTAAATGTTTCCAAACCCAGGGATCCCACTTGGGAATGCAGAGCTCCGGCTGGGCTGGGGGCTCCATGGAGCCTTTCTCCGGCTCTTCCTCGCGTGGGGCCATCCTGGGCAGGGGGAGGAATTCCAGGGAGGACACAACTCGTGGAAACCTGGATGGACCCCCAGAGCATCCCCCAGGTGCCCCAGGCACACCCAGGGCTCTGCTGCAGCTCCTGGGAGTGGTGATGAGGCAGATTTAGTGTTATTTGGGTCTCCTGGTGATGAGAGTGCAAATAAACCCAGGGAGAGAGTTCGGTATCGATCCTTCTGCCTTCTCAGGGCTCACACGAGGCGTTTGTGGGTGGTGATTTGAGTAAGCAGTGAGTAAAGGATGATTAATGCTCTCTAGGACTGGCTCTGACAGAGAGACTCACTGGGCCCACAAAAGCAGCAGAAATGGCACCGCTCTGGCAGCTCCTCCTTTCTCATTTCATTCTGAAAGAAAATGTCACTTTAGGGTTCATTTTGAACAATGAATTTTGATCAGCTGATGATTCTTTTTTCCTGATTTTTAAGGCTTCAGGATAAACCAGTACCGCATCGCTGGTGCTAAGGCAGATGTGATTTAGGAATCCCAGAATGGTTTGGGTTGGGACGGACATTTAAAGGTCATCCAGTGCCACCCCCTGCCATGGGCAGGGACACCTTCCACTGTCCCAGGCTGCTCCCAGCCCCATCCAGCCTGGCCTGGGACACTGCCAGGGATCCAGGGGCAGCCCCAGCTGCTCTGGGAATTCCATCCCAGCCCCTCCCCACCCTCCCAGGGAACAATTCCTCCCATATATTTAACCTTAATTTCCCCTCGTTCTGTCTGAAACCATTCCTCTTTGTCCTGCCACTCCAGTTCCTGATGAGCAGCCCCTCCTCAGGCTCCTCAGAGCCCCCTGAGATCCTGGAAGGTGCTCTGAGGTCTCCTCACCACCTTCTCCTCTCCAGGCTGATCAGCCACATCTTTATTCTGCCACATTAACAAGCGCTTTTCTAAATTAAAGATTTCCCAGCAGTCGAAGCCTCTCCCCGGCGCTCTTTGGCATTCTGCTCCAAACATTGCCTCGTGTGCCCAGTGCAGGTGACCTGGCTGGGCGGTCACATGCAGAGTCACCCCTCCCTCATCAGGGGCATCTCCTGCATCCCTGTTCTGGCATTTCCTTGGAGGAGCCTCCTCCAGCCTCTCTGCCCAGGCACAGAGAACAGCTGGCTCCACAGCTGGAGCCTTCAGGTGGTGGAGTTGGACCAGCTGCTGCTGGGAAGGGCTGGGAGGATGCAAATGGGAAGGGAAGGGGAAGAGCGTCCCAGGAAAATCCTCATCCCAGGTTGTGTCTGAAGGGCTGAGCTTTGGCAGCTTTAAACCAGACCCTTAGCACAGGGCTGGCCCTTCCCAGCTCCAAATCCTTTACACAACCCTGCAGAAATTCCCTGTTTTCTAAAACTGTTGCTGGGTGTGATGGAGGGACAGAGACGGAGACAGCGCCGTGTTTATCCCTGTTTGAGGGCACTTTGCATTTCTTTGAGGTCACAAAGTGTCGCTGCAAGCTCAGGGGTGCGGGCAGCAGCCCAGGGCACATCCACGGCCTTTCCCAAGGCACAAGGAGTGTTTCTCCCAGTTTCTCCCAGTTCTGGTCCCCTGCTGTCCCTGCTGCTGGTGTCCCCCGCTCGGAGCTGGCGTTTCCAAGCGGGAGCTGTCGGTGCAGCCCAGCGCCACCCGCACCTTGCCGGGACCCGCACGGGCACAGCTGGGCCAGGAAAGCACGGCAGAGCCTTTCCCAGCCCCGCTCCAAAGGCTCCAGGCTGCACTAAGCAGGAGCACGAGGATCAGGCTTTGCTTGCTGCTGGTCCCGAAGGAGGGACAGGCAGCGCAGGGCAGGGATGTGCTGTGAGGAGCCAGATCCTCCCCGAATGTCCTGCGGAGTGCCACCAGCTCGGGGGAACAACAATGTCCCTGGAGAAACCCTCTCCGGATCTTACAAGGAAATTTAAATTTTACAATAGGATCAAGATCTCACAACGCTTCTCCACCCCGCAGTACCCCTGAATTGCAGGGCCCTTTAAAAACCTGCGAGATTTTCCTCCCCTAAATCAAGATTGATGTGGTGCCAGGAAATCGCGAGGAGGGGAGCTGCAAAAGCACCGCTGGGAAGGAGCTGCCGGGAGAGCGAGCGAGAGGGAGAATTTGCATTAATTAGTTCGTGTTCTCCTCTCGGACGTGCATCAAATCCGTGCACGGCACTGGGGTTTTCAAGCAAATGCAGCTTTTTGGTTTTTTTGAAGGAAATATGGGTGGTGAGACAGAATCCCACTAGATGGCACTCGGTGGACGCGCATAATTCAGCGGGCAGCTCCTGTGGCAGATGGAGCTGGCGGGGCTGCTGCGGGGCTGGGAGCGCCCCAGCGCCGGGGAGGGGATCTCCTTCCCCTGGGGCGGCTCAGTGCTGCTCTGGGGGTTTCATGGCGGGAGGGATTTGCTGGGATGAAGGGGGGGAAGCCCTGAAAATGCTGCTGCTGCCCCTCTGCTCTGGCTGGGAGGCTCAGCCAGACAGGGAGGGTGGCATTGAAACGGTGTCCCCATCACCCCACAGCCTTGTCTTGGGTGGCATCACAGAGGTGTCCCCATCACCCCACAGCCCTGTCTTAGGTGACATCACAGAGGTGTCCCCATCACCCCACAGCTTTGTTTTGGGTGACATCGCAGAGATGTCCCCATCACCCCACAGCCTTGTCTTGGGTGACATTGCAGAGGTGTCCCCATCACCCCACAGCTTCTCTCAGGTGGCATCGCAGAGGTGTCCCCATCACCCCACAGCTTTGTTTTGGGTGACATGGCAGAGGTGTCCCCATCACCCCACAGCTTCTCTCGAGTGACATGAAACGGTGTCCCCACCTCCCTACAGACTTATCTTGGGTGACATCGCAGTGGTGCCCCCAGAATCCCCCAGCCGTGTTTTGGATGGCATTGCAGGGATGTCCCCACCATCCCACAGCCTTGTCATAGATGGCACTGCAGAGATGTCCCCAGAATCCCCCAGCCGTGTTTTGGATGGCATTGCAGGGATGTCCCCACCATCCCACAGCCTTGTCATAGATGGCACTGCAGAGATGTCCCCAGAATCCCCCAGCCGTGTTTTGGATGGCATTGCAGGGATGTCCCCACCATCCCACAGCCTTGTCATAGATGGCACTGCAGAGATGTCCCCGTCTCCCCACAGCCTGGTCTTGGGTGGCATCACAGAGGTGTCCCCAGAATCCCCCAGCCCCATGGGGGGTGACAGAAATCTTGTTTTGGTCCTTCCATGAGTGGCTCGTGTCAGGGAGCTGCTCTGCGATGCAGCTCTAGGACACGGACAGCAGAAAGGGGCATCTTCCTCCTCCTCCTCCTCCTCCTCCCCCCCTTTTGCCCACTGCCCCCAGCCTGACCCCCAGCTGAGGTGACACATGTCACACGTGTGACACACGTGGGGGACTCCTCCAGAGGCTGGCACAGTCGGGGCAATGCTGGGCTAAAAGGAGCTGGGAAAAGGGTCCTGTTTTGCTTAGAGGAACGTAATGGTCAAAGAGGAGAGGGTCTGGGGGCTTGCCAGCCCCACAGCACCGTGCCAGGGCTGGGGGCAGCTGGGAGGAGCAGAGCCCCCCAGGGTAACCGGCTGTGTGCTGTGGGGTGGGGGAACATCCAGCAAAACCCAAACCCCATCCTTTATTTCTCCTGGCCTCAACAAACCCTTCTCTGTGGTGTCCTCGGGGGTGTCTGTGGGGCCAGCAGAGCCCACGAGGGCTTTTTCTTCCCCAGGGTGATTCTCCTCCTCATGCCCCTGCTGCCAGCCCCACTCCTGGGGAATGGGGACACCTCCAGACTGTCCTGCTCACAGGGAATGGGGACACCTCCAGACCATCCTGCTGCCAGTGCCACTCCCGAGGAATGGGGACACCTCCAGATTGTCTTGCTGCCAGTGCCACTCCCAGGGAACGGGGCATCCTGCTGCCCGTGCCGCTCCTGGGGAATGGGGACACCTCCAGACCGTCCTGCTGCCAGTGCCACTCCCGGGGAATGGGGACACCTCCAGACCGTCCTGCTGCCAGTGCCACCCCGTGGGGGCTCACAGTGCCCTCCTGGCTCCTCGCCCAGCATCCCCAAATGCTCCCTGCCCGGGGGCTGCTGGGCAGCAGGGCTGCAGTGCCTGGTGTGGCCGACAGCTTCCCCAGGCTATTCATTAGAGCCACGAGAGCGTTCCAGAAAAGTCATTAATTTCTCCTCAAGAGAAGCCTTTGCCCAGCGCACCTGCCTGACACGGGGCTGTGAGGAGCTGGCACGAGCACCCCCGGCCCTGCTAAGCCAACCTTTTCGTGTTTCACCCCTGCAAGCTCATTTTAACTCCATCTGTCAGCAGCACCAGCCCCACAAACCCACCCTTCAGAGAGGCTGGGGGGTGCACACACACCTCCACCCGCGCTGGCAAAGCCATCGGGGAATCCTCGTGCCTTGGAACAACCCTAAAAGATGCTGGGATTTGGGATGAGAATGGCCCCAAAGCCACCGTCACTGCTCTGCAGAAACGGGAGAGCGTGGCCAGTCCTTGGAGGGGTGGGTGGACACTGGGAAGGGAACGGAGCTGGGAAAGGGGCTGGAACCCCAGGAGCGGCTGAGGGAGCTGGGAAAGGGGCTCAGCCTGGAGAAAAGGAGGCTCAGGGGGACCTTGTGGCTCTGCACAACTCCCTGACAGGAGGGGGCAGCCGGGGGGGTCGGGCTCTGCTCCCAGGGAACAGGGGCAGGAGGAGAGGGAACGGCCTCAGGCTGGGCCAGGGGAGGCTCAGGGTGGATTTTGGGAGGAATTTCTCCATGGAAAGGGTGCTCAGGCCTTGGCAGGGGCTGCCCAGGGGGGTTTGGAGTCCCCATCCCTGGAAGTGCTCAGGAAACATTTCCTTGTGGCACTCAGTGCCATGGTTTAGTTGCTGCAGTGGTGCTCAGCCAAAGGTTGGACTTGATCTTGGACCCTTTTCCAGCCTGAAGGATTCTGTGATTCCATGGCTGTGGTGCCTGCAGACCCCAGTGAGGCGCACAGATCACCACCCTGTCACTTTGCTGGGGACTGGGGGACTGGGAGGGAGAATTCCAGGTGTCTCTGGCTCCAGCAGAGCCCGAGGCTGGCGTGGTGAGACCAGAACCAGCCGTGGTCCTGTCCACCCCGAGCTCTTCTCCCTGTGACACGAGTGGCTCAGCGCTGCAGAGCCCGCCGTGCTGAGCACACCTCTCCCCTTCATCCCTGTGCAGGAGGGCTGAGACGGGAGTTTCTGTGTGGATCTGGAGCCCCTGTGTGGATCTGGAGCCCCTGAGTGGATCTGGAGCCCTGTGTGGATCTGGAGCCCCGGCAGGGGCCCCTGGATGCGCCCCAGGAGCAGCGGTGGCCGGTGCTGATGGATGCTGAGCCCAGCCCCGTGGCCCGGAGCCCGGGCGGGTCCCTGCCTGCCCACCCCCCAAATCCGGCTGCAATTCGTGCTGGCTCCGAGCAGCAGCAGCCCCGAAATGGGAAACGCAGCCCGTTTTCCTCGTGCTCCGCAGGCAGGAAAAGTGAGCCGCGATTTCGCCTTGGATGCTCCCAGCGCTGCCTGTTTGGGAATAGCTCATGGGCCAGGAATGCGGCTCTTCCCGATCGCTGCGATTTTCCCACTTTTAAATCCAGAGGAAAATGGATCAGCTGCTAATTAGCAGCAGGGGAACTCACTGCAGGTTTGTTAGGATTTTCCCCTTCTCCAGAAGTGCCTGATTAACGGAGGGGCCGCCAAACACCCGGAATTCTTCCAACCCTGCACAAAGAGCACGGCCGGTGCCCCAAGGATGGATAAATCGGGGGGGAAAGGATGGTGCAAGGGCAGGAAAGGAGGATGTGAGTTTGCCTGGAAGGGCTGATGAATGCCAAGCAGCATCCCTTGCTCTGCCGGGGGCTCCCAGCGAGATCCCAGCACGGCCACATCCCTGGCTGGGTTTTTATCTGCGGAATGACCTAACCTCGGAGCGAGCTGAGGCTGTAATAAAAAGGCTGGCGGCTGCAGCGAGCTCCAGCCGGTATCACGGCAACAGCAGGAACATTTCAGAGCAGGCTCGGCCCAGCCGCAGCCTCTGGGGTTCTGGGGAACAGCTCTTTAATGTCTGCAAAAGTGCTTTGAAACCGGCCATGGGAAATGGGGAAGGGGAAGGACGGGGGTTGCTGGGAGCAGGGATGGGGCTTCAAGCAGCTCTGAATGCAACGGCTCAGAGAAATCACAGAGTCTGAGGAGGAGCTCAGGGGCGCAGCTCAGCTCCGGTTCCTCCCCAGGATACAGCTGGAAAATATCCAAGGAGATCCAGGGAGCTGCAGGACCTCAGGGATGCTTCAGGTGGGGCAAAAGGCCAAGGGGAATTCTTGGTGATCCAGCAGTGCCCAGGCTGTCAGGGCAGTGCCAGGGCAGAGTGAACTCTTATTTATCCTGGTGCTGGGCACACGGGGACTTTGGACTCCCTCCCTCACCCCCACAGCTGTGTGCACGTCCCTGGAAGGATCCTGGAAACTTCTGTCCCCTCCAGAAAAATTCCTCTGGACCTCTAAAAGTCCCCCACGGAGGGCAAAGTGGGGTCCGTGGCCATCATTGTAACCCCAGGATGGAACTGGGCTGGGAAAAGGTCACTGCTGCCTCACGCACATCCCTGGAAGCGGGGGCAGAGAGAGGAGATCCCAAAAATGTGCCATCTGCCTGGAGGGGATGTGCTTTGCCACCCTCAGATGCAATTTTGCTCCATCCGTGCCCGCTGCATGGCCAGCCAGGCTCGAGCCTCACAGGACACAAATCCACAGGAGATCCAGCGCTGCCATCCTCCCCTCGCAGCAGCTGCCAGCACATTTTGGGGATGGAGCTGCCTGGCGAGGCACAGAGCTCCACATCTCTTCCTTGCCAATGTCGTAAAGGGCTTAAAACGTTATAATGGGACCTCTGGTGTCCAGCAAAGCAGAGACTGTTGGATTTCACAGCTTCTCCTCCTTACTGAAGCAGTACCCCTGGGTTATTGCACTTATTAAATTAGGAGCTGTAAAGCAACTGGGTAAATAATAAATTGTCAGGAGGAAATAAAAAAAAAAACGCCGCCCATTGCAGTTATTAGTCCAGATGAGTGAGTTAGGTGTGGAAACAGCAGCTTTGAAGTTCGCCTCATTAAATCACACACCAATTCAGCACTTACTAGGTCTCCAGTCGGATATAAAGCCCTGGAAGATGGGGTTGCTGTTAGCAAGAGCCATCACTGCTGCTGCTCTGGGCAGCCTGCGAGGCTCCTGCTGCTGGCTGGGCTGGGAGAGGAGGATTTAAACCCCAGCTCCTGGTGCCCTGCGAGAGTTTGGGAGTTGGGGAGTTTGTCCCTGAAGGAGGGGCTCAGAAACGGGGTGGTAACTGCACAAACGTTCACAGGGAGTCAGGAAGGTGTGGCAAATGGGATGGGAGGGGATTTTCAGAGCAGGATAAGGTGGGATTTCACAGCGCCTCAGCCACCACTGCGGTGTCTACGTCAAGAAGCTGGGTTCTTCCATTGTGCAGCACAAACCCACATTTCAGAGGCTTCTCCCCATCCATCCATCCATCCATCCATCCATCCATCCATCCATCCTGGCTTTCTTCCCCATAACCCTCATCTCCTCGTCTCCCCACACTTGTCCCCTGCCAGCTGGCTCTGAGTGACAGCCCAGCAGCACCCACAACCCAGGCCAAAAGCCACGGGCGCAGAGCTTGTAAAAAAATACGAGAATCCCTTCCCCGAGCACAATACTCACCTTAAACCACCACCTGGTTTTTATCTAGCCCGATTCCTTTCATAAATTTGCACCCTAATGGGTTACAGAGATCTTAAAACCCGAGATCTCTGCTGTTGGCCCTGTGTCTCTGAAGTTACGAGGTTAAAGGAATAACACATTTTGCAGCCTTCATTTTTGCCGTGTGTTAGGAAAGATAAGGTCATGGTTTCCAGCTCTTTTTGCAGCCACGACACTTAGAAATCTATTTTTATAGTGAAAATCTTGGATTCTCAGCAAACAAGCTGATTCCAGGAGCGGAAAGCTGCGAGGGAAAAGCGCTGCGGGAGTGAACAATCCGGAGCCAGCAGTGGCACGGGAGCACTGGGAATTCCCAATGCTCACACGCTTCCAGGACCAAAGGTTTAACCAAATGCTGGGGCCACAGAGCCAGCCCTCCCTCTGGGAGTTTGGGATTTCATCTCCTAACCCAAGGATTTCAGCTGGAATGCTGCATTCCTTTAGGACTGAACAACTTGGGCAGAGCTGTGGCCTGAGCTGCAATTTGCAGCGAAAATGGGGAAAGGCCTGCTGAGATAAATAATATCTTGAATGTGCCCTCACCCACTGCCATCTCTTGCTGAAACCATTGCTGCCCTTTGTGCAGCTGAGCTGGAATTCCAGGAAGAATAAAGCAAATTCATCACGCGGGATTTTTTTAGGTTTAAAGTGGGTGCTGGTCACCTGGTTAAGGTGAGTCCCAAGGGCAGGGCATGGGGTCCTTTCAGTCTGGGATGGTTTGACTCACAGACCCCCAGCTCCTGAGCACAGAAGCAAAGTCTGGCTGGTGTTGCCTCCTCTTGAGCACCGGGGAGGCTTTAACCCCTCCCTCACTCGCTGATGGATCACTTGGGATCACAGGACAACCCAGGCTGGGAGAGCAGGGTTGGCCAGGGAGTCAGGCCAGGTTACTCCAGCCTTTGTCTCATCTGGGCTTGAAAACTTTGCTTGTTCTGCCTTTGGAAGAGTCAGGGCCACGTTCCTGAGGGATGTGAGCGGGTCCCCCAGGAAGGCAGCGGAGACTCCTGTATTTCCCAGGGGTGTTAATCCCTCCTGGCAGGCACACAGGGCCACACTTCCAGGTTTTACCCCAAAAACCAGACGACACAGCTGCTTGCATCCTTCTAATGGTGAAAGCCAAGCTTTCCACTTCATCCTCTGGGCACAGGAGCTGTGGGTTTATGGAGACGGACACGTTAGGAGACACCAGTTTGAAATGAAAAGCACAGCCTGGCACCTCGGGCATCCCCTGGCAACGTCTGCACCTCACTTTTTGTGCCCCTTTGGAGGCTGGCAGGGGGCACTGGTGACCCCAGCAGGACACAGGGTTTGTTACCAGGTGGTTTTTTGGTTTGTTTTGCTGCCTGTCCAAGCAGTGCCTGTAAGGAGGATGAGCTCAGGGCTCAGCTGTCAGCGCTCCCCGGGAGGGATCTGTTGCAATAACCCTCAGGCTGCCCTTTTGGGCATTATTCTCCCGGTTTTTGCCCACTGCACAGGTCCCACTTGCGGTGATGCTTGGGCTGCTGGGACTCAGCCCTGCAGGCACGGCCGGGCCCTTCTTGTGCCCAGCGGTGTCGGGAGCAAGGCACAGCCCCAGTCCTGATGCCCATCCTGGGGCTGCCCTCCATCCCTGCCCCGTGCCCAGCCCATCCCTCAGCCTGACCCCTCGCTGGCCTCCCTGACCCCTTGNGGAGGGAAGGGGGGTGCATTTCCTCTTCCAAGGGAGGCTCCTGCCTTCCTCAGCAGACTCCTGTCTTTTCAGACCAAGACACCCCTTCCACCCCACAAAATCCCGCACTGTGTGAGATGGTTCACTGGGGATGGTGGGATTCGGGCTAAGGTTGGACTTGATGCTCTTGGAGGCCTTTTCCAGCCTTAATGATTCTACAATTCTCAGATTCTTTGATCCTCTGATTCTCTGATCCTTTTCCCTCCCTCCCTCCCTGTTCTCTGCTCTCAGCAGCCTCCTCCTGTTGTCATAACAACGAGCACCAGCCCGGGTGGCCGTGCCAGCCCTTCCAGCTCAAACAGCTCCTCCTGGGAGGGAGCAACAGCCCCAGACCATCTGGCTGAGGTGGGGAGGAGCCCAGGGCAGCCCCGGGCAGAGGGACAGGGGCTGTGTCCCCTCTTCCCAACACTGTCCCCAGCACGGGAGGAGCTGTCCCTGGCTGGTCTGTGCAGCACATCCCCAGGCATCCCTCCTCCTCCACAGCTCCCTGGGGACCCAAATCCCTGGAGCCAGGTCCCTGATGCTCTCAGCCCTGTCTTCAGTGGAGCCCCAAATCCCTGGAGCCAGGTCCCTGATGCTCTCAGGCCTCTCCTCAGTGGAGCCCCAAATCCCTGGAGCCAGGTCCCCAACCCTCTCAGGCCTCTCTATGGACCCCAAATCCCTGGAGTCGGGTCCCCGAGGCTCTCAGGCCTCTCCTGTATGGACCCCATGTGCCCAGAGTCGGGTCCCCGATGCTCTCAGGCCTCTCCTGTATGGACCCCATGTGCCCAGAGTCGNATGGACCCCAAATCCCTGGAGCCAGGTCCCCGATGCTCTCAGGCCTCTCTATGGACCCCAAATCCCTGGAGCCAGGTCCCTGATGCTCTCAGGCCTCTCCTGTATGGACCCCAAATCCCTGGAGCCAGGTCCCCGATGCTCTCAGGCCTCTCTATGGACCCCAAATCCCTGGAGCCAGGTCCCTGATGCTCTCAGGCCTCTCCTGTATGGACCCCAAATCCCTGGAGCCAGGTCCCCGATGCTCTCAGGCCTCTCCTCCCCTCCCTGTGGGACACCACCCCAACATGCAGCACCCCCAGGCACAGGCAGGATCAAGCCAGGCCAGCTGGGTGCAGATTAAGGAGTCCCAGGAGTTCCCTGTGGCTCAGGACAGGCTTCTCCAAGGGGAACCAGGCCCACGGGCACAGCCAGAGCTGCTCCTGAAGGCACTGGGGGCACTGGACTATGCTCCAGAAAATCCATCAAATCCCATGTCTCAAAGAAATTTCCCTTGGAAGCCTGTGACTGGCAATGGATTCAAACCTCTCAGGAGCAGCTTTTCTGGAGAAACTGGCTGCCTCATTGCTGGCAGTGTCCAAGGCCAGGCTGGACGGGGCTTGGAGCAGCCTGGGACAGTGGAAGTGTCCCTGCCATGGCAGGGGGTGGAACAAGATGATCTTTATTGCTCCTTCCAGCCCAAACCATTCTGTGATTCCTCACCCGAAAGTCCCATGAAATCAAAGACTGAAGGTTTCTGAAGGTGCTTTTATGGCTGCGATTCACATCAAGGCCTGGTTATGAGAGGAATTCCTCTTTCCATATTCTCAGCTGAAGCTCCTGAGCTGCTGGGAGGCTGAACGTGGGGAGAGGAAACAACCATCTCACCGTGGGACTCAGGGATTTCCAAAGAACAGCGGGAATTTCAGCTCCCAGAGAGAGGGAAGCACTGGTTTGAACTTCTCGGAGCGTTGTCACCACCTTCCCTTCTCCACACAGCTGGACTTCCCAGGGGAGTCAGCCTGGAAACTCAGCCAAGGGATTCTGAGCAGTTTGATCCCACATTTGTCTTCTCAGGGCAGGAAATGTCTGCTCTCTGTGTCGGGAAAACAAAGGCTCTTTCGGGGGAAGGAATTTCTTCAGACACCTGATTAATGGGAGCTGCTCTGGAGATCGGTGTGACCCAAATTGGCTCCAGGTTTGGGAGCTCAGCGGGGTTTAACTGCAGCGTTCTCAGGCAGCTCTGGCTGCCTCCAGCAGTTTTAAACATTGCAGGAACGATTTTTTTTCTTTTAAAGGAAAAATTATTCCCCTACTCAGTGGCAGGAGAGGCTGGCAGTGGGACAAACGTCACCATCCTGCTGCCTCCAGCCAGGGCTCGCTGCCTTCCACCCCCGGAAAGGAAAATCCAGGGGGGTTTTATGGAATCTTCACACGTCTCACACATTTCCCCAGTTTTTTTGGATGCTCCATCCACTTCTCCTGCATCAGGGACAGCAGCAGGAGTGGGAAGCCCCTGGAGCAGGGGGTGCAGAGCACAGCACCCAGAGCTTTGTCAGCTTCCCCAGCCCAGGAAAAGCCCTGGTGGCACCCAGAGCTCTGGATGCTGACCCTGCTGGGCTGGAGTTTGCTCCTGGCCTTGTGCGCAGCCCAGGGGTGCCGTCCACTGCTGGGGAAACTGAGGCACGGAGCAGCTGAGGCCTGGGAATTGGGTGAGGTTCCTTCCTTGCAAAGCAGCTCTTGCTGAATTCCGGGAGATCTCAGTGAGGGGGAAGGCAGAGCTTTGTACCCAACGCTGTCCCTCCTCCTCACGCACGAAAGTGGCTTTTCTGGGATGAATGGAGACCAACCAGCCTCCCCCACCCTGCCCTCACCTCCCTCATCCAGCTCCGAATTCAGAGCTGGAGAAGTCCAAATATTCAGGCCACGGGCGCTGCTGTTTGGCCAGGGAGCAGCAGGTTCTGCAGCCCCGGCTGGAACATCACAGGGAGAAATCCCACGGGGATTTCCTCCCCTGCCCCGGTTTTTGGGGTCCTGGGGCCGATGGGGTGAAGGGGAGCAGGGCACGAGCTGCCCAGAAGGGTCTGCAGGTGAATAAAGGGGATGGAGGGGCTGAGAGCTGCTCAGTTCCGGGGGAGGAGCAAGTGGCAGGGGGAAATCCCAGGCTTTTTTTATAATTATCCTATTTTTTTCCCTGAAGTTAGTGCTCAAGGCCAGGCTGGAGAAGGCTCTGAGCACCCTGTTCCAGCGGGAGGTGTTGCCCACAGCAGGGGTCGGAACGGGATGATCTTTAAGGTCCTTTCCAACCCAAACCAGTCTGGGATTGTGAGAATTCAGCCTCTGCAGAGCCCCCTCAGAGCATCCTTTGCTCACGGCTTCAGCTCTGTGAGGAGGAAAAACTGGGGGGAAAAAGGAGGAAAAACTGGGGAAAAAAAATACAATTGTGGCATTTGCACGAGGGCAGCCCTTCCCCTGCAGGGGGGCTCAGCAGGGAGGGGGCGGCTGCGGCAGAACCGGGATTTTTCCAGATGTGCCTCCATCGTTCCCCAGGGCCCTGGGAAAACAAAACGGGAATCAAAGAGTGCCACTCGTACACGTAGTGATATGTTGGGACTTTAAAATTTATTCCAACATGCTGTTTTTTTAAAAATACGCCCAGACCGAGCAGACAATCTGAGCTGTAGTAAAGGCAATATTATACTTGTAAAAACTTCTCATTCACAGTACAGATGTCATTTACAATAAGGGTCACAAACATCAAATACTGAGTATTTTTCTTCTTTTTTTTGTTGTTTTCTTGTTTTTTGTGTGTTTTTTGTTCGTTTTTTTTTGTCATTTTTACATCAGACTGTGCTTTTTACCTGCATTTTTTTTTTTTTTTGCACTGATATAACCATACAGACATTGCAAGATGCAAGTGTAGAAACTGGAGTTCAAATAAAATTACAGGCAAAACTACCAAATTCCATTGGACGCTGTACATATTTACAGTACCATTTTTTTGGAATGTATTGCCATTTTAAGAACATATAGAAACTTTCTACAGACTATTCCACTTACAGAATACATACACCTTTTAGAAAAAAAGGCAAATATTTATCTTACATGAGACCATGTATATTAAATTTGCGTACACATTATTATTATTAATTATTATTATTAATTATTTTTTACATTACATTTACTAAAGTGATCGTAAGTGCCATCATATCTCAGTAATGAAAACAGATTGGTTTTATGCCATCAGGACTGATGTTTTTAATTTATTTTTTTCTTTTTTTTCTTTTTTTTTTGCAAATAATTTACAATATGGTTTTGTTTGTAAATACTGTGCAATAGACAGAAATGTTAAAAGGAAAGCAATAAAAAAAGCAGGTGATGAGCAGAGGAAAAGCAGGGAAGGGCTAGATCAAATCCTGGAGGATTTTGGATGGAAATTGGGATAATTTGAATGAATTCTCCGAGGATATTGCTTGTTCAGGTGCTGTCTCTGTAGATTTTGGACAAAACCCGGGGCAGGGAAAGCTGCAGATTTGTTGGGGAGGGGGAGGCAGAGCCCCAGCCCCGGCAGGAAGGATTTGGGATGCTCTGGGTGGACGCAGGTGGGAATTACCTGCTCTGCCAGAGGCTCTCCTGCCCCAGCGGGACCCGGCAGCTCGGGCAGGGCTGGGCAGGATTTGGGATCAGAGCAGGGCTTGGGATCAGTGGGACGTTAGGGACACCAGGGCTGGGATGTCACCCCTCAGGAGCAGGTGAGGAACTGCGTTTCTCAGTCGAAAGCTGGGAATTCACAGCTATTTCATCACGCTTTTGTTCCCTGCTGCAGCTCCTGGGTATCCAGCCAAGAAACTGGGAATAATCCGAGCTGGCAGAGCTCTGCCTCGAGGATGGGGTGCATTTGGGGAGCCCTCTCCTCATCCCATGGCCTGCTTGGCCCCCCAGCTCAATTTAGGAGCTAAATCCATGCTGCAGCACAGAGGAGTTCCTGAAACTCCAGAGATTCTCAAGATTAAGGCCCAAGAGCTTTCTGAGCTCTGGATGTCAGGCCTGGCGTGCAGAACGCTGCCCGGGAGTGACTCCAGAGCTTGGGCCACGTCCCCTGTGTGCAGGAGGATTTTTGGCTGCCAGAGCATGGATGGGAGCCACCCAAACAGCCCAGCAGGGAGGGAAATATCCCGTGGGATTGGGGCTGATGGAGCAGCCACACCACAGAGGAGCAGCCAGGCCGTGTGCCCTCATGGATCAGGAATTGGAGGAGCTCTACCATGAGAAAAGCAGGGGATTTTATTTCCACCTGCCGTTGAAAAGGAAGGGCGGGGCTCTGCTTTTTAATTTGCCTATTTGCATGATTAATACATTCTCTGGCAAATAATCCTGCTAATTGCTCTGCAAAGCAACAGAGCCACCCTTGCAGCCCTTGTGGGGAGCAAAAAGGGCTTTTCCGTCCCTGTTTTGCAGGCAGAACAGACATTCAGAGCGGCATGAAAAGCTGTGACCAGCAATCAGCTTTCACCGAGGGTGACGCGGGGAAACCAGAGGGGGATCCAGGTGGGAACGGCAGCCACCGGTGAGGGCTGGGAATAACCCCGAACCCTACGAAATCCCGGGAGTGACATTCCTGTGCTCCTCGGCAGAGCGAGACAGCTTTGCCCAGGGTCCCAGGCGGCTCCGGGCGGGGCCGGGTGCCCGGACCTGCCGTGCCCGCAGACAGGGATGCTGGTGCTGGCGGGCTGCGGGTCCCTCCCGCGGAGCTCTGAGCTGGCAGTGCGACCATTAGCCCTTAATTAGCAATTAGTTATTTTTCGGGGGGAGCCTTCTCGCCCCTTGGGTACAGCGTGAAGCACCATTTCACCCCAGCCAGAGAAGCCAAACTGGGTTGGGACTCAGTTTTTGTGCCCATCTCCTGAGTTTGCAGCGGTCCCTGCGTGCCCCGCTCCGTGGCTGCCGGCGGTGGGATCCGGGCAGGGAATGTCCCCGGGAGCACCTCAGCCCTTTCCAAAACTCCTTTTCCTGGGTTTTTTTTTGGGGTGAAGGGATCGGGATGGTTACACACAAACTGCCCGACTGCTCCGCAGCTGAGATACAGAAAGCTTCGAGCTGCTGGGAAAGCTTTAAATACCCTGATAATGACAACAATAAACCCCCACAACAACGATAAAATAATCAATAAACCAATGTAAAGACTTCGGGGTTTCCTTGGGTTTTTCCCCCCCTCTTTCCACAAATGACAAAGGAGGAGGAAAAAAAAATCCCCACAAAGTTTAAATAGGTTAAGGATTGAAATGCAGTTACAGAAAGAAGCTGAGCAGATTTGATCTAGCCCAAAACTCATGGCAAATGCACCAAAAAACCAGACACAGCTGCTGCAGTACTTTCATGTACTATATATATATAGATTTATATATATATATGCGCAAAATTAAATACAAAAGGCTACCCTGGATCAAGTTAAGAGTGTGACAAGGGGCAGAAAGGGGCAGAAATCTGGGAAGGCGCTCGATTTCATGGATGGTTTCCAGGGATGCTCACACCAGCCCTGGCCGAGCACTCCGCTCCCACTCACCCTGGGATTAAGCTGTATTAAGCACGCACTTAAAGCCTGAGGAGGGTTTAAGCTGGTGCTTAAGAGCTCGAGTGAACTGAGCCGAGTTCCAGCCCCTGCTCCTGCCTCTGGATCTGCGAGCAGGAGCAGCTTCCAGGCTCGGGGCCAAAAAAGGGGGAGATGGGAAAAAGGGAAACCTGATAAAAGTGCTAATTAGGGGATAAATGGGTTCTGGACGTTGTTTTGGTCAGTGTCACAGCCTTAATGGTATTTCCATGATATCTTTTTTTGTACTTAATTCCTTTTACAAGAAGAGCAAAAAAAAAAAAANAAAAAAAAAAAACTAGAAGAAAAGACAGAAGATTATTAAAAAATTTCTGTTCTTTGCCCGTGAAACGGGAACAGTTCTTAGCTCATCAAGTCTGGCAAGGAAATATGTTCTCATTCAGGATTTTATTTGATTCCTTTTATTTATTTTTTTTTTTGCATTTTTATTTTTTTTTAAAAAGTGTATTACGTACCCGATAAACTGGAACAGCTCTGAAAGAAGAAAGAACTGGTCCACTGGTTAAATATTTATATCTTTTTTTTTCTTTTTTTTTTTTGTTAAAATAAAAAAAAAAGAGGTTTGTACAGATTCCATAGACCAGAAAATCCTCTGAAGTAGTAAAGAACCTGCTGGGGCAAACGGCTCGAAGCTTTGTGGTTTAAAAAGTTGTGACAGAGGAATGGCTCCATCGGGGTCGCTCTGGATTTGGTATCGGATTTATTGGCAGTTGAGGCCTTTGCTCTGCCAGGGATGCTCATCCCGAAAAATCTGCTCTGGAAAAAGCTGCTGAGCATGCATCACAAGCTGATTTTGCAAGCATTCGCCATCCAGCATCAGTTNNTTTTTTTTTAAAAAGTGTATTACGTACCCGATAAACTGGAACAGCTCTGAAAGAAGAAAGAACTGGTCCACTGGTTAAATATTTATATCTTTTTTTTCTTTTTTTTTTTTTTTAAAATAAAAAAAAAAGAGGTTTGTACAGATTCCATAGACCAGAAAATCCTCTGAAGTAGTAAAGAGCCTGCTGGGGCAAACGGCTCGAAGCTTTGTGGTTTAAAAAGTTGTGACAGAGGAATGGCTCCGTCGGGGTCGCTCTGGATTTGGTATCGGATTTATTGGCAGTTGAGGCCTTTGCTCTGCCAGGGATGCTCATCCCGAAAAATCTGCTCTGGAAAAAGCTGCTGAGCATGCATCACAAGCTGATTTTGCAAGCATTCGCCATCCAGCATCAGTTTTTTATCTCCCCAAAACCAGCCAAAAACGGGGCCCGTCCGCGCCAGAAGGGCTGAGCTGGGGATGTCCCGCGTCAAGAGAGAAATAAT
>VZTG01009768.1:65235-76094 GCA_013397845.1 Melanocharis versteri | reverse complement strand
ACTGCCCGTGTGGCACTGCCCCTGTGTGAGATTGCCCATGTGTGACACTGCCCGTGTGTGACACTGCCTGTGTGTGACACTGCCATGAGTCACACTGCTCCTGTGTGACACTGCCCCTGTGTGACACTGCCCCTATGTGACACTGCCCGTGTGTGACACTCCCCCTGCTCTGTGCCATTCATTCCTCTATTATCCAGGAATAAATTCCCTGGGACACAGACAAACCTTTTCCCTCCAGAGCTGTGTGGTGTTTCCTATAAATGTCACCTGCTGAGTGCCAATGTCCCCAGATTTCACAGGGATTTGAACTCAGGGCCTCCCTGAAGGAAGGCAATCCTCCGTGCATCCAGCTGCTCCCTGGGGACACACAGCCCAGCCCGCACCGCTGGCAGAGAGCAGCCTCCAAGAATTTGGGTAAATCGACCTTTTCTCGCTCAGACTGCTCAGCACGCACAGGACCTCCCTGTGTTTCTTCATCCCCCAGGTTGAATATCTTCCTCACCTTTCCCTCAACCCCCCTGAGGGACACAGGAGTGGTCACCTCCCTGCCCAGGCTCTGCTTTTTGGGAGGACCTCAGGGCAGTGCAGCTGCAGACACCACAAACCGGAGCGGGAATTGCCAGGTAAGAGGGTTTTGTGTCCTTGTCTCAGCCCAGGCTCCCCCCGGCTTCACAGAGCCTTGGACAGGGAGTGTTTGTGCCTCAGGAGATGAAGGGAGCAGCAGGTGAGGCAGGGGACATGGATCTCCTTGAAAAGCCCTGGAATAATGTCACTGAATGCCACAGCACCATTTTCCTTCCCCTGCTGAGAGCTCTGCCGGATCATTCCTGACCTGGATGACTCCCCCTTCACCCTCCCCATGGAAAAGACCCCTGAGAGCGAGGGATGAGGGGAGCAGCTTCCCCTGGGATGTGCCCAGCAGCGGGGTGGGGCCCAGGCTGTGTCCCTGCGATGGGATCAGGCACCGGGCCCCAGGGGCAGCCCAGTCTGCACTGGGAACCCGGAGTCTCCTGAGATGGGCACGTCCCCAGAAGATGATCCCTGTGGAAAAGCCCTTCCAGGATAAAAATACCACCTAAACCATGAATCCTCCTGTGCTGCCAGTGCAGGAGCACCCCCCGCCTGCAGGGCCACCCCCACGCTCACACTCAGCACTCTGAATGATGAAATATTCCCCAGGTCCCAATCCAGGGTGCCAGAGCTGGGTTTTCCCCTTCACCCTCCCGCCTGTGCTTGCAGCAGCAGGGTGGGGGGTCCCAGCCTCGTGCACTGAATCCTCGGGGGTGGGATCACCCTCGGGGTGGGATCACCCTCGGGGTGGGATCCTTGCAGGTCTCATTTTGTTGCTTTGGAGGCTCCCTCCAGAGCCAGGAAAGGCCTGGGCTCCTCCAGAGCACGGCAGGGACACCCTGGGACACCCTGGGACCTTCTCACGCCACAGATTCCCTGTTTGCTGGGATGCACCTGCAGAGCACTGAGCAGTACTAAAAAAAAAAATACAGTTGTATAGTCTTATATTCCAATAAAATACTTCTGCAAAAAATTCTTTACTAATAATAAAATATATCTTTTTACCTTACAAGTCCCCAAAACCAATTTTCACAATAATAAAAATAATAGCACAAATTGTAATAAAAAAAAAACCAAGATTACTAACTGCACCCCCAAAAACTTCCAGCAGGCACAGAATCAGAGCCATTAAAGCTGGAAAATCCTCTGGGATCACCAACCCCAGCAAGGGGACCCAGGCTCACACCCCCCATGGGTGCAGCTCCCAGCACGGCCCCATGCACACAGAAACCCCTGGAAGGAGCCTGGGGGGACAAAACTGCTCCCCATCTGTGCAGGATGTTCTGCCCTGGCCGGATCCTGCCCCGCTCTCAGCACCCACAGCAGCTTCAGAAAGGGAAAGGTTTTACCTTCTTCGGCTTCCAGATCCACCAGTGAAGATACCAACACGCCCAGCTCCTGACATTTTTTGCTGTGGGCCTTTGACTTCATGTGTTTAGTCAGATTCCCTGAAAAGAAGCAGAAAATATATTTTACTCAAATATGGCTCATTTTTTCCCCCTCTTTTTTCTCCCCCCCCTTTTTTTTTCCTTTTTTCTTTTTTTTCCCATTTGCATGCTCAGGAGTCACAACTCAAAACTCTCTCTGTACCAGACAAATGTCCCTGACTGTCCCCAAGCCCCTGCCCACTGCAAATCTCCTGTAACACGAGGCCAGGTGCCCCCTTCCCTCCCTTTGCTGCTGCCCTGGGGTGCAGGAGGAGGTGCTGGCAGGGCTGTGGGACCTCTCAGGTGTTGTGCAGCCTGGAAAAACTGCTGGGGCACACTTTTGGGGCTGGGGGAAAAAAAGGACTGGGCTGCTTTCAGCTGTGAGGGTGCAGCAAATTAAAAATGGCAGGAAAGCAGGGAAAGGAAACACATCCCAGGGTGGCATCACCTCCACCCTCATCTCAAAACAGCCCCAGCTGCCTGGAGGGGAGAAGCTCCTCAGCACCACAGGGCAGAGTGGTTTCACCCTGGAAATGTTCCAAAAACAAGTGGATGTGGCACCTGGGGACGTGGGGCAGTGGTGGTGGCCTTGGCAGTGCTGGGGAAGGGTCGGACTGGATTATCTTGGAGGGTTTTTCCAACTTTAATGATTTTATGGTTCAACAATGAAATGAGGGTTTGAGCTGCCAGCAAGAGTGAAAATCCCCACATTCTCATTTTCCCCCACGAGGAGCTCAGGTGCTCTGGAGTGCACCCAAGGGCCAGGCTGAAGTTCTCAGCTCCTTAAACAGGAGGAGCCTTGGACACCCTCTGGAATCCAGAAACCTCCCAATGAGGCTTCCTCGGGGCCAGGACAGGAGGAGCAGCCCCCGAGAGAGGGAGAATGGGATTTGGGGTCACTGGGGCTGCTCCGGGACACTGGGGTGGGGAAACTCCCGGGCATCACAAAGCACCTCTCCGATTCTACCTCCCAAATTACAGGCAGGTTAATTAGACGCTAATTAACCCTACTTATAGCCCAGGGAAATGCTGAACAAAGGGGAGCATTTGCTGGAGGGGGAAAAGCAGGCAGGTGGAACAGACAGGAAAATGAAGGGTAGGAGAATTAAAGCAAAAATGTCCCATTTTCCCTTTTCCTCTCCCACAGCTCTTCCTAAAATCCCAGACTGGGACTGGGAGGGACCTTAAAGCCCATCTAGTCCCATGGGCAGGGACATCTCCCACTGTCCCAGGCTGCTCCAAACCCCGTCCAGCCTGGCCTTGGACACTTCCAGGGATTTATGGGGGATGATGAGAAGGAACCTGGGCCCTGCTGAAGGAGAGTTTGAATGTCCCATCCCCTGCTGTGCCCTCAGCCTTGATGGTACTGACACCTGAGGGCACTGAGGAGCACCAGGATTGTTTTTCTCACCAAACAATAATAAAAAAGAGGAAAAACTGAATTCTCCCACTTTATTACAACTTCCAGCTGAGGACTGAGGTCCTGCAATCCAAAGTGCCCGGTCCCTGAGCTGGTGGGAGCACAGAGAGCCTCTCTGAGCCTCTCCTCCTGCTGCTCTGGATCTCGGGATAAAAAAGCCACTATTCACTGGAGCAGAGCATTACCCACGGTGCCCTCACCTCTCAGAGAGTGCCACAACCACCCCGCTGCCACCTTGATTCCTCCTTAGCCCATGAATTATTTATTTCAGCCCGTTTTATACAAAATGGAGCAGCTCCAGCAGGAACCACCACGAGAGACAAAGGCTGACTCTATATCCCTGTGTATCTGGCACCCAACCTGGACGTGGATTCCGGGCATGTTTAATAACTTGAATGCAGCAGAACAGCTCCAAATAAGAGAGATTTATTATTTTTAAGCCTCGTGTTTAACTCCCCTCAGCCTCATGGTCAGGACGCTCAGGCGTGAGGATGAGGCCAGCCTGGCTCAGCTCCCTGCTCCAAATCAGAGCCCTCTTTCTCCACCCCAAAGCAGGAGTTTTGTCGTGGCCCCAAACCCACCCCATAAGCCAGGACAACTCTGCTCCCAGTGAATCACCATTGCCTGAAAATGAACAAAAAAAAGCATCCAACCAGTCCCAACTGCGGCCTCATGGAACTGGAATTTCATTTTGGAAATGAAAACCAGCAAAGACACGGACTGAGTCAGTGTGCTGCAGTCCCCCCTGCGCTGCTCCTGTCCTGCAGGGCACCTCACAGCCCGCCTGGAAATGCCCCATCCCTGCTCAGCCACCGCAGCAAAATCCCTGCCTGGAGCCTCTCCAAGGGCAACAGACAGAAAATCAGCCCAAGGCAGCGCCTGCTGCGAGCAGGGGCTGTGCAGGGATGCAGCTGGGAGGGGAGGGGACATCCTCAGGCCTCCTGGTGTGACCCCAGCCCCAAATGCAGCCCATCAACCCTCTGTGCCACCACCCCTGGCCTTGGAAACACCGGGAGGGAGCAGCAGGAATTCCCGAGGAGAGGGGGCCGTTCAGGGCCACGCTTTGGACGCAGGTCCTCAGTGGCACTCCGAGGCCACCGTGGCCACCCCAGGGGTCCGAGGGACGGCTGCCTGGCACACCAGTGTCCCCTGTCCCTGTGGAGCTGCAGGAGCTGGGCAGGGCTCCCAGAGCCCTCCCTGCACCTCTGCTGGGCTTGACAAGCTGTGCCAGGAGCCACCAGTGTCACCTCCTGTTCTTTTCTGTCCCTGGGCGGGGCAGGGGGTGGCTGCTGCCCTCCTTTCCCATCCCAGGCACTGCCAGCCCCCAGGGCCAGCAAATTCACCCCAAACACCAAAAGACCAACTCATTCCGAGCACTGCTTCCTTCCCCTCCACCTCCTTTTTCCTCTGCTCTGTCTCTCCCTCCATCACCCGTGGTCAGACCAGGTAAAGCTGCTGGCCAAGGTCTTCCTGCAAAGTTCTGTGTGCAAATTTTTTTGGAGAAATCCCAGGATGCTGCATCCTTTCAGGGAAGGGACACTCAGCAGGACAGATCCTCATCTGCCCCCTCTGCATCGTTTTAAGGAAATTAAAAGCTGGAGGCTCCTTTCCACCGGCTGAGAAGCTGAGTGATCATCCTGGGAGCAATCTGGAGGACAAGGATATTTATCTGATCAGGGCTCTTCCTCCACTTGGCGTTTTTTTAGACCCCTTAATTAACGCTGGCAGGATGGAACGCTCGAGTCCTTCGGCAGATTTCCAGTAAAATCAACAGCACTTTGCCTAAGTGAAAGCTGGATCTGAATCCTACAAGGGAAGACTCACAGCTACTTGTTGCCTTGCAGAGTTCTGGCTCCCAAGTTAAAAAAAGGAAAAAAAAAACCCAAACCAAACACACAGCATTGCTTCCTTGGAAACCATGGAAAAAACATCTTTGAGGGAGCAAGAGAGACCAGCAGGGAGGCTGGATTTAAATAGCAGAGGAATTACACTGAGCCCTGAGCAGGTAAGTGGCCCTTACTGGGGATTGTTTACCAAAAACCTCCCAGATTTGAAATGAAGTGGCTATATTTAAAGAAACCCTCAGGAATTGTTGAGAGCCCACGGGAGGAGCAGAGGCAGGGTGAGCACAGCTCCTGCCCAGAGCTGTGAGCTGCAGCTGCCTGAGCTCTGCCCATGCTGGCAGGTCTTACTTGGGACTTAAAGCAGCTTAAATGCCTGTGTTGTTTGGAGAAAGCCGAGACTCGAGGCTTCCAAAAGCACCTAAAGCAGCTTAATGGGGACTAGAAGTGATTTCCCTGTTAAATTTCATGAGGGAAATTAATTTTTTCTCCAGAAGAGCCATTACCATATTTTCAAGGTGACGGAGTTAAAGCAGAACATAGGGAGCTGAAGCGTGGAGATTCCTGGGAAAAGGATCCTGTCTGTTCTGGGGATGCACCATCCTTTCTATTTCTGCTGTGAAATCTGATCAATTCAGCAACGACCGAAAAATAAACCCCAAAAAACCAAACAAATGACCGAGTGCCTGAGCTCAGCACGGAGGCAGCACCGTGACACAAACAGTCAGAGCCTTCCAGGACTGGCAGTTGTCACGTTCCTCTTTGAAAATCATCTGCAAGGAGAGCAGCAGCTTCTCCGGAGGGAGGAGACTCCCAGGGAGCCAGGGTGGGAGAGCTGGGGGTGCTCACCTGGAGAGGAGAAGGCTCCAGGAGAGCTCCGAGCCCCTTGCAGGACCTGAAGGGTGACAGGAGAGCTGGAGAGGGACTGGGGACAAGGGATGGAGGGACAGGACACAGGGAATGGCTTCCGATTGGAAAAGGGGAGATTGGGGTGGGATCTTGGGAAGGAATTGTTCCCTGGGAGGGGGGGGAGGGGCTGGGATGGAATTCCCAGAGCAGCTGGGGCTGCCCCTGGATCCCTGGCAGTGTCCAAGGCCAGGCTGGATGGGGCTGGGAGCAGCCTGGGACAGTGGGAGGTGTCCCTGGGGTGGCACTGGGTGACCTTTAAGGTCCTTCCCAACCCAAACTATTCCAGGATTCCGTGATTTCGCTGGGAGATGCCCTCACACACAGAGAACCAGCTATAACTGATACTCCGTGTCCCAAATAAATCCTTGAAGCAGGTTTTATGTGGGATTTAAATAATGCACAGGCCTTGATTTAGGTCTTGGTGTGGAGCTGGTGTCCCCAGGTGAGACTTTATGAGGAGTAAAGCTTTAATTTACAGAATTCCTTGGGCAAAGGAGTTCAATTTTTGAAAAAAATCGATTATTATCTTTTATCCTTATTGACAAATAGATTAAAGGAGTGAATTTGCACACGCAGCCTGCCCGTATCCACACAGGCTATAAAATATCAGCCACCGGGATCAAACCTACCCCTTGCATCAGCCAAAAGCTGAAATTCCAGAAAGGTACCCAGGATTTGCAGATCTCCAAATGCTCACAATGAGCAGATTCCCCGTGAGGCCGAGACTTTAGTGGCTGCACTGGTTAAAGAAAACACCAGTGAATATTTCACTGGAAGTCACCAGTCCTTTGCTTCCAGCTCTAATTCCTGGATGTTTTTCCCTTTCCCTGGGGAGTTCCAGAGCCCTTTTGCTCGGAGTTTCATCCCCTGGCTGCACTCCTGGGATATTCTCTGTTCCTGTTCACACATCCCATGTGATGGCCAGGCAGGAAATCCCTGAGGATAACTCTGTCCTCATCCCAGGGGACGTTTGTGACACCTCCAGGAGCACAGGGACCACACCCAGGGATGCTCAGCTGCTTCCCCTCCTCCAGCCCTCAGGATATTTTGGGAATGTGCCCATCCCTGTGCCCTGCTCTCCCAGCAGGGAATTCTGCTGGAGTTTTCTGCCAGCTGGACCTGCTCTGCGCTTTCCAGAGGAGGCTCAGGCTGCTGGAGCTGCAATAACAATAAACTGTGCAGCCCTTTAAGGGCTGGGGGGATGCACTTAATATATTTAATTTAATATATTTAATATATCTGCATGTGCAGTACCCCCAGTGCTGTCAGGGACTGATTTAAGGAACTGAAAATGGATTTATTAAAGACTCTGGCTGAGGCCGTGGAGCAGTCTGGTGTCTGGGAAGGGTGAGTGGCCCAGACTGTGAAATGGGTGTCTCCAGCCAGCAGGCACCGTGTCCTCTACACAGCTCCCTTTAAATTAAAGTGAAGCTCCTCGTCCCTTCTGACCTCCAGGCAGAGGCAGCAGCATCCACTCCAAGCTGTTCCATGCACCCTGTCCAGAAATTCTGAGGAAACTGAAAGCAATCAGGACGTGAGAGGGTGATGTGAGTCTGGAGGAGGACAAAAAATAACTGTGGAAGAGGGGAATTAATGTGCCAGCACTGCCCCTCATCCCAGCTCACCCCGAGCAGGGGAAAAGCTCTCCCCGACCTTCCTGAAAGGGAAAACAGCTTTTTCTTCATTTCCTTCCTGCCCAGAAAACAAAGCAGAAGCTGCTGAACCTCCTTTAAAGACCCTCTTGGAGGCCACGGTCACAAAGCTCCACCGCAGTGGAGGGAGAGACACCTCATTAAAGAGGCACCTTGAGATCTGGCCCAGAAACACCAAATCAAATCAATCCCCACAAACCGAATTTCCAAGGCTGTTGTTCCCATCAGCTAAGCGAGCACACACACCAAAAAAAAAAAAAATTAATCTCATGGATTTGCTGCAAAATAATAAAAAAATAAATTTTCCCTGCAGTTCTGTGAGCCAAAGGAACAGCTTTGCTTCCAGTGACAGAAAGGCACAAAAAGCAGACAATTAGTGAATAAGGGGAAATATTTAGAGCATTTTCTGTTGCAAAAGTTTCTTTTGGAACACGGACATGGATTTTCTGGAGTGGGAGGGGTGGGGGGTGAAGTACATTTTAACCAGATAAAGATCCTCATTAAAAACAATAATAATAATAAAATCCCATTTAACTGCTTCCAGCCTACTCGAGAGTTTAGAGCATTAGATCATGCTGGAGAGTTCTACCCCAGCCAAAACGAAGCCAGCTCCACAGACCTCCCCCTGGAGCTGCTGCTGGAGGCTAAAATTAACTCTGGAAAGCTGATTTCTAAAGAAGCTCCGTGTTTGTGCAAGTGCAGCCTGGCAGGAGGGAGAGCTGCAGCTTCTGCATTCTGCGATTCCCGGGGCTGGCGAACGCACCCGGCCCGGGGAGGAGGCAAACCCCTCCAAAATGAGCTGGGAAACAGCAGTTCTGCAAAGCCCCCGCTCCTCCAGGTCACCCTTGTTACGAGCGAGAGTTTGAGATCTCTCACAAAAAATCACCGGTAACGGCATGAGCAAAAAACCAGATTTTCCTCCTGCACTTGCCGGTGATTTTTTAAGCGATCTCAATCTCTCGTTTGTGATAACTCTCCATCACCAGCTGATGCTTTTATCAACACACTCAGGGCTTTTTTCCCCACTCCTCCTGTGCTCCCAAAGAGCTTTTGTCCCATTTCTGGGCAGCCTGAGCACGCCCCAGGGCTCTGCCCGTCACCCCCTCCCAGCAAAGAGCCATTCTCATGCAATTCCAAGTCACCATCATGCAACTATTTATCCACAAACCCCCGACCCAGGGAAGTTCTGCCCATTCCATGCATCCGTAGGCGAACGGATCCTTTGCCATTCAAATCCCAACAGAGTGTTGATGATTTCTGGTTTTTGGAAGGAAGCATTTCCATGCTCCCTTGCCCATGCCAAGCGGAAGAAGGGAGGTGGCTGTTGGCGATGTGCAGCCAGAGCTGACAGATCGTGGCCTTCAAGGGAGCAGAGATGAAGAGCAAAGCAGCCAGAGAGGTGGTGGAGAGGATGGTTTGATGCCATCATCCCGGGCAAAAGCCCTACAGAAGCATGGTGGGGAGTGAGGTGAAGTGACGGGAGAGGCTGAGCGGGTTCAGCTCTCCAAGGGAAACCTCGGAACGAAGTCAAAGCAAGAGGGGAAGAGAAAGGAAATGAATCAGAAACAGCTCCAGGATGGGAGGGAGAGGAAGAACCGTCGCTGGGATGTGCAGCATGAGAATCTGGCCTCAAACCCGGTTTCACTTCCCGTTCTCCCCCAGTCCCAGTGACCACCGGCACGTTGTCACCCAGAAATCCCCCGCCAGCCTTCCCAGCAAAGCCACCGGCTCCAGGCGCTGCCCACCCCGAATCACCCGCTCTGGTCACTTCCCTGGGCCTCCTCTGTCACCTCTGGGCCAGCACACGTGCCACAGAGCATGCAGCACCCAGTGCCCCTCCCCACGCCCGCTGTGCCACTGCCTGGGTGACACCGGGTCCTCCTGGGTGCTGAGCCCTCCCGGCTGTGTCACCTTCTGAGGCTGATGGAGCTGCAGACAGCGGGCGTTTTGGAACATCCTGATCTGGAGGGGACCCACGAGGATCACCCAGTCCAGCTCCTGCGTGGGACAACCCCCACAATCCCCCCGTGTGCCCGAGAGCGATGTCCAAAGGCTCCCTGAACTCACGGGTCTCTGTCAAGCTGTCACCAAGAACCTGAGCCCCACACCTTTATCCCAAGAACCTGAGCCCCACACCTTCATCCCAACACTTGCTGCCATCAGAGATGTGTCCAACCCCCGGTGCCAGACCCCTACAAGAAGTTAAAGGCACCTGGGCACCTCTGGCCCATTTGGAAAGCCCCGTTCCCCATTTCTCCTGGAATAGACTTTTTTTCTGCGTGTGTTTCGCAGGCTCCTCCTGTGCTCGCTCGCACCCTCCCTGAGGCCATGGCAAAGAACACCTGGTGGCATTGATGGCTCGATGTCCTGGGATGGAGGCCCTTATGGAAAAGATCCACTGATGTGATACAGGGAATGTGGAAGCCACATGCAACTGCAGAGGATGAGAATGGGCAGATCTGGAGAGCACCAGCAGGAAAAGCCACCCCGAGCCTGGATCCAGGGGCTCAGGCAGGAGCCTGGAGCTCCCGCTCTCGTTCTGGGGTGGTTTTGTTTGGAAAGCCCTGCCAGGGAAGCTGCATTTCAGGATTTTTCCCTCGGAGAAGCACACGGAGGGTGGCAGGGACGCTCTGCTGGTGCAGCTTAACGCAGAGCTGCTCCTCTTCTGAAAACACCGACCGATTTCCAACTCCCTCATCCCCCTCCCTCCAACTCCTGGGCTTTGGCAGCCCCTGGGGAGGCCTTCCCTCGCCCTTTGCCAGTGCCCCCCAGCAGGCTGGCAGAGCCACCGCACTGAGCAGAGGAGCTGGGAGCTGGCTGTGGCTTACCTTTGGTTTTAAAAGCAAAGTTACAGTACTTGCAGACGTACGGCCTGACGTCTGTGTGCGTGCGAATGTGTTTCTTCAGCATGCTGGGTTTCTTGCAGCGAATTCCACACTCCTCACAAACATACTTCCCTCTTCCACGGCCTCGCACATACACATACTCTTCGTTTGATTTGTACCTATGAGCAACAGGTGGCGTGATAAAGGGGAAAAAA
>VZTG01009768.1:35466-47192 GCA_013397845.1 Melanocharis versteri | reverse complement strand
GGGGGGGAGCTCAGCTCACAGAAGCCAGGTTCGCACAGACTCCCCCAGCCGAGGGGGGAGGAGGAGGTTTTGGGTGCACGGCTTGGCCTCTGGTGAGAGGCAATTAACATCCATCCTCCGAATACACAAAACTGGCCCAGCTGTGGAACCCCCAACCCCACAGGACTGCACGTGACTCTGAGTCTGCTGCAAGAGACTGCCCCCCCCCAGCTCCATGGGGACACGCCTGGACACGCCTGCCTAGCCTGAGCATATATACCCATGGGATCCTGTGTTTTGGGGGGACTGACACCACCAGAAGACCTGAAGAAGAAGATCGTGGGAGACGGACATCACCAGAAGACCTGCTAGAGAGGCACCAGTGGGACCCACGGAGCGGTGATATTCTTTTTATTCTGTCCCTGTCACGCCTCATCCCCCCCCGCCTATTTTCCATTTATTTCTCTCTCTCCTTTTCTTTTCTCTTTCTCTTTCTCTCATATTTACTATATAATAAAACCCATATTATTGTCATTGGCATATGGTCTCGTTCGCACCTTAATTGGGGCAGAGGAACTTCCAAAGAACCTTAATAATAATAATGATTAGATCCTAACACTGGATCTTGACAGAGGTGAGCAGCCACCTGGAAGAGGGTTTGGGCAAGTTGGGCTTGCAGAGAAAACCCAACCTGCTCAGAGTAACAGGAAGAGAGGGAACGGCCTCGAGTTGTGCCAGGGCAGGGTCAGGTTGGATATGAGGAATAAATTCTTCACGGAAGGAGTTGGACTCGATGAACTCAGAGGGACTTTCCAACCTGAACAGTTCCACGATTCTGTACTCAAGGGAGTAAAGACCATCCCCCCCCCAGATTCCAGGAAAGTCCTTCCTGCACTACCACTTCAGGATATTTCCCTCAAACAGAAAATCCTGGCCCATCTCCCAGCTCCCTGCCCTGAACGCTTCCTCTCTGTGTTTTGTTTGTGTGCAAGGCAGTCTGTCAGAGGTACCAGGATCTCATGGTCAGTTCTGCTGGAATTAAAACACATCCATTTTTAGCTCCAGAAAGTTACAAAACCAGCCATCCTTGGCTGTCCTAAAACTGCAGCACTCTTCTCGAGGCAGGGAGGGACACCCGGGCTGCTGGGGGCTCCTCAGTGTCCCCGTTTGGGACAGGGGGCTTTGATTCAGATCAGCAACTCCCGGGGTCACCAACCAGCTGGGAATGCCCTGGATGGAGCCAGAGGTGCCTGGAGCCATCTGTCCCCAGGCACAGCTCACGAGCCCCTGTCCCAGAGGTGACCTCGCTGGCAGGAGCCACCCTCCCTCAGGCAAGGCAGGAAGGCCACGGAGACAAAAATACGCCAAAATAAGCGGCTGCTGTTCCTGCTGCCACATCCTGTGCTCCCCAGGGCGGGAATGGGAGGACCAGGACTCCTGGAGGAGTTGGGGCACAGTTAGGAGCTGTTTCAGGCTGATGCTCTTCCCTGAAAGGAATAAAACCTCCCCAGGCTCCAGCAGAGAGACCCAAAGGTGTTTCACGCTGGGAGAGTTCGGCTGCCAACAGCACCAGGGCTGGGAATTCTCTGCTGGAAAAGCCCAGCTGCAGATCCAAACCTCACAGAACCTCCCAGAGATCAGGAATTCTCTGCTGGAATAGCCCAGCTGCAGATCCAAACCTCACAGAACCTCCCAGAGATCAGGAATTCTCTGCTGGAAAAGCCCAGCTGCAGATCCAACACCCAGAGAACCTCCCAAAGCTTGGGAATTCTCAGCTGGGAAAGCCCAGCTCAACAAATTTAGCTCAAGGTCCAACACGCGAGGAGCTGAACTGATAATAAATTATTGTAATTAGGGATACTTTGAGGCACGTGGCAGCTCTAAATCTCCCAGCCTGGGTCAATAATTCTCCTTTATTTGTGCTGTGACCCTCTGCTCTCACGCACACATCACCGTAATTCTCAATATTTAAGGGAAAAAGGAAAATATCCACAAACCAACAACAGAGCCACGGAAAAAAACCACATCCCCTGTGCACCCCAAAATACACATTGCTTGGCCTCAGTGAATTCCTGGGAAAAACCTCACCAGCCTGCAGCCTGAACTCCCCCAGGCTCCTTTATCTGCTGCATTTCTCCTCTCCACCCCCACCTGGGACCCCCCCAGTGACCAACCCCAATTCCCCGACAGCCTCCAGCTCCCAGCTCCCCTCCTCCAAATCCCTGCAGCCCTGCCGCCCCACAGCAGCTCTCCTGCCAAGCGACAGGCTGGAGTTCTGGGTCTTTGCTCAGAGAAAATTTGAGCAAATCTCGTATTTCATCGACCCCAGCTGGCTGGCACAGCCCAGGCCAAGGCTTTGCAGATAACCCCACACTTGGAAGGGCTCTCGGGGTTTTGTGAGGGGACTGAACCGCTCACGAGAGCCCCGTGAGTGCTCTCGCAGCCTTAAAACCACCATAATTCTGCCATCGAATAGTTTGTTTAAATGAGAATGTCAAGACACCCACAGATGTTGAAAAGCGCCGATTTAAGTGCTGATCTGAAACACATGGGAGAAGTATTTGCGCTCCGAAAGCGCCGCTACTGTGCTGCTCCCACAAGAGCAGCCACACAAACCAGCTTGGTCCGGGCTCTGTGAGGAGCCAGAGCACCCAAAAAACAGGAAAAATTTATAAAACTTGCATGTGATTATTCCCTTTATCAAATATACCAAGTTGGGAATAGAGACAAGGGCACCCAAGCGTTCAGAAACGCCTGAATTTNCTTCCTTTCCTTCCTCCCTCCCTCCCTGCCTCTCCTCTGGTCTAAAAATCCTGGAATTCTTCAGTCACATCTCAACAGCAGCAAGAGCAGTTTGGCATCTTACTAGGTCACATTTTCTTTTGGTTTGAGGCTCTACAGAGCAAGAAACCTGTAGTTACAGCTGGGCNGCAAATCTCGTATTTCATCGACCCCAGCTGGCTGGCACAGCCCAGGCCAAGGCTTTGCAGATAACCCCACACTTGGAAGGGCTCTCGGGGTTTTGTGAGGGGACTGAACCGCTCACGAGAGCCCCGTGAGTGCTCTCGCAGCCTTAAAACCACCATAATTCTGCCATCGAATAGTTTGTTTAAATGAGAATGTCAAGACACCCACAGACGTTGAAAAGCGCCGGTTTAAGTGCTGATCTGAAACACATGGGAGAAGTATTTGCGCTCCGAAAGCGCCGCTACTGTGCTGCTCCCACAAGAGCAGCCACACAAACCAGCTTGGTCCGGGCTCTGTGAGGAGCCAGAGCACCCAAAAAACAGGAAAAATTTATAAAACTTGCATGTGATTATTCCCTTTATCAAATATACCAAGTTAGGAGTAGAGACAAGGGCACCCAAGCGTTCAGAAACGCCTGAATTTCCCACAAGAGCAGCCACACAAACCAGTTTGGTCCGGGGTCTGCGAGGAGTCAGAGCACCCAAAACCCAGAAAAATTTATAAAATTTGGCTACATCCATCTGATTACTCTCTTATATCAAACATACCAAGTTAGGAATAGCGACAAGAGCATCCAAGCATTCAGAAACACCTGAATTTTCAAAAAACCAGGCGCCAGGTGAGCATCCCCAGGAGAGTTTGCCAAGGCCCTGCCCCTANTCGTATTTCCAGTACAAACACAGGAATTCCTGCCGCGGCTCCAAAGAGGGACCCTGCACCCCCTCCCTGCTCATCCCCTTGGTTCTGTGGGACTGCCTGAGCTGCTGCAGGGCAGGGAAATGCCTTGAAACACCTGCAGCGAGCCATCACAGCCTTCCCACTGCTCCAGCCTGGAGAAACCGGGCTGGGCTGGCGGCTGATCCCGAACTGGGGCTGGGGCTGGCTGCAGGTTTGGGAGGAACCTGCCTGCAACTCATCCCTGGGGAGCTCCTCCTCCAAAAGGGACTGAAACTAAAAAGTTAGTGAAAAAAAAAAAAAAAAAGAATAATTTTTAAATAGTGAAAAGCAACTTGGGATATTTAAAAAAAAAAATTATCTGCAGCCCTGCCTCCAGGTTGGATCCTTGCCTCCAGCTATGCCCTGCATTTCTGGGCAGCAGCAGCCTCTGCCCAGCTCCCTCTGGTCCTGTTGGTCGTCATTCCATGTGCTCCTGGCACATCCCAGAGCCTCTCCAAGGCCAGCAGTGTTCCAGGAGGAGCAGTGATCTCCCCTTCCTTCCTTCCTTCCTTCCTCCCTTCCTCCCTTCCTTCCTTCCTTCCTTCCTTCCTTCCTTCCTTCCTTCCTTCCTTCCTTCCTTCCTCCCTGAAGCTCTGGTTCCACCAGGACAGAGCTCACAGCTGCTCCCCTTCCAGCAACCGGCTGGGAGCAGCTGGAAAATCCTCCTCTCCCAGTGCTCCCAGTGCTCCCAGTGCTCCCAGTGGCGCTGCCGGATCCTGTCACAGGCTGTCCTCAGTCCCCACACCAGGGTGAGTTGTGAGCTCCCTGCCAGACTCTGCAGAACAGGAAAACTTCTCCAGCAGTGAAATCTGTGATGCAAGCTGGGATGGGGGACGGCGTTATTGCCACTCCCAGTGGATCCCGGTCAGCGGATGGATTTTATAGGAAATACACCCCCAAATCCATGTCATTTTTTAAAAATACTATTTAGCCATGCTTTGCTCTCAGACTTTTCTCGTTTCCATCATTCCCAAGAATTCCACATCCCATCTTCCATCCCCAGCACTCTCTGGTAGTTGATATTAAAGAGAACTGAAAACCAACTACATTTGGGAACATTAAAAAAATTAAGAAAAACAACCAAGAAGACACCAAACAGGAATCAGATCAACATCAGCCTTGCACAGGGAGCTGTCTCCCCAAAATAATGTTTTCATCATTAGAAAGTGACAGAAAAGGAAGTCCCAGAAGCCAGTTCAGAATTACATTCTCAGAGTCATCTTCCTGCCCTGTTCCCAGTGGAACACGGATGCAGCATCAGGCGCCGGGCCCTGGGTCTGTCTGTTTGAACATCGAGTTCCTAATTGATTGCACAGGGCTTGGAATCCATGGAAGGGCTTCCAGAAATCCCCTCCCTGCGCAGCAGAGGCTGCCTGCCTGTGCAGATGTTAGGAACTGCCTAATCCTGAGTCGAGCTGATAAAAAACCTTCGCCTGCTCCGATTTTCCATGGAATTAATGGCAGAGATCGTGTCAGCGCACGGATGGAGCGCAAACCCCAGAGGCTGGAGCTCGGCCAGCAGCCCGTGAAGGCTCTGTTAACAGGCACAGCTCATTACTGCAGACGTTTGGCCCCTGACACCCTGGAGTCAGGCATTGTGGCATGCCTGGGAATCCGGGATGAGGAAGGACAGCCCAGGTGATCGTGGATTTGCAGCAGGACTTCACACAAATTCTTCTGCGTTTTAATTCTCAGCCCCCTGACAAAGGAAAGCGCCTCAAACTGCAGGGGAATGCTTATTCCTAGGAAACTGAGGGCAGGAACCTCGTGGAAATGCAAACAAAAAACCACCAGGAGTGTTTTCAGCTGGTACCTGCATCCAGCCGTTCCTGGGGGTTTGGCATTTCCCTATCCTGAGATCAGCTCTGACCCTCAGCCTTTCTTCCCTTCTCTGCTGGCAGCAACTTGAGCCGCTTTTCTCTCCATTCCACACCCCCCTGTTTGTCGTGAGAGCTCAGAGCTTCCACCGGTCCCTCTCCTGCTGGATAATTGCAGCTCTTCCCTCCTGACCAATTTCTGCTTCTCTCCATCCCTGTCCAGCTGCCAGAATTGCCTGTCTGATCAAATCCTCCTCCTTCCCACTGGAATCCTCTCACCTGTGTGCTCGGGGCTCTGGGAAATGCCCCTGTCTGTTCCTTCAGCTGCTCTTGGACATCACATTTGCTCCCAGCTCGTGACATTTTCTCCCTGCTCTCTCTGCCCACAGCCCTGGAACACCCACGGGCGCTTTCTGGCCCGAATGTTCTTCGTTCATTCTGGTTTATCATGCTCTGGTATAAAAATCACGTCAGCTCAGAGGTTCCATCCTCAGACGCTCCCCCCGTTCCCCTTCTCCCCCTCCCAGACCCCACAAACCTCAGCCTGACTGCAGGGAATGACCCCAAGTTGTGCACTCAGGGTTTCATCAGCAAAACCCCGAGCCTAAAATGAGATTGAGTCACACAAAAGCCCAGGAAAGACTGGGAAAAAGCTCCAGACCTGGGAATGGCCTAACCAGCCCTAAGGAGAGACAGGAGGTCTAAAAATGCAACACCACTCCTGCCATCCTTGATTTTGCTCCTATTTTTGCCAAGGAATGACTGAGACAGGGCCATAAATCTCTGGCAAAGCATGGGGGAGATTCCCAAAGCAAGGCAGTGCTCCCTGTCTCCCTCTTTGCTCCCTGAATTCATCTTTGCTGTGCAGAAGAAAGGGAAATCCTGCTTTGTCCTCCTCACTTGTGTGCCCATCTCAGGGCAGGAGCTGCTCCTCTTCACCCACCTGGGCTGATCCTGGGATCTACGAGCTGTGACGAGCAAAGAAATTGCTTGGAAAAAATGTGATACTGAGTCGATTTTAAATTCCTTTAGTGCTCAGTCTGGCACTGGAGCACCCAAAGGTGACACAGGTCCCAGCCAGGTACCCCAGGCACCAGTGTGAGGCAAAAAAAAGGCATTTTCCTGCTTGATCCCATTTATTAAGTCTTGATTTGAGCTGGAAGCAAATGGGAATTCTCATCAGAGCGAAGATAAAACTCATGGCGAGTGGAGTAAGACACTGGGAAAACCCCTGGGAATGCTGGGCTCAGGAAGAGCATCCTCCTCCTCCTCCACCAAGGACCAGGGGGGAATCCCACGGGCTTGGATGCTCCCAGGGCTCTTAGGGGGAAGGAAATCCCTGCAGAAACTTGAGCATCCCACACGAGGTCAGGCAGGAAGCTGGAGACCACATTTTTTAATAATTAGCTGTGGGAAATTAGCACCAAGCTGCACCACAAGGACGGGTCAGGGAACAGGGCTGGCTGCATAATGGAGGAAAAATAATGAGGGAAACCAGACGACAACCTCGACTAAATCCTTCTGAGTTTGTCAGATTTCCTGGGAAAACTGGAATAAGCTGCAGAATGAACCCAGTTTGTCGAGTGGGGTGTCCAGGCCAGGAAACATCAACAATTCCCAGCGAGGAATATTGAGACGTTCTAAAGGTGTAACACAGTCGAGCTTAGGAGTCTGTGTGTCCCCTCACACAGCAGGAAGCTGAGCAGGGAAGGGTTTATCCAGGAGTCCTGGGGAGTCAGCACCCCCCTGCTCCCAGCCAGGGAACAGCTTGTGCAGGAGCTGCCCCCACAAACACAGCTGCTGGGACAGGAGAGGCTCGGGGGCGCATCCTGCTCTCCCCAGCCCAGCCTGGCCAGGCCCCGCTGCAGCCAAGCCTAGCTAAGCCTTCTTCATCCAGTGAGGGGCTGGGATGGAGCTGGGGAGGGGGCTGTGCCCATGGACACGAACTTCTGATCCGGGCTGTGGGGAGAGGCTTCTCCTCACTCAGACACGGGCGTGCCTCGAAAGCCAACGTGCCTCCGTTAGAAACTGCTGGGTGATAGAGACAGAAACTCCCAATGAGGGACGTTTGGGATCCTTATTCNTGGTCGAATGGTGAAACTTCTTAGAGCAGAGAGATTAGTTTAAGGGTTAAGTACAAATACTGCTGCTCTCTTTTACAGAGCTTCAGGAGTTTGTTCGTGCTGTTGCCATGTTCAGCTGAAGAGATGTAAAATTTTGTTGTGTCTTGAAGGAAGAGATCTGGTGCTTCCTTTTCCCAGTGATGTGATCTTGCTTGCTGTTACAGATCTCTGATGCTTTTTAGACCCTTTAATTGCTACCTTTAGTTTTAACTTTCATATTTTTTAGATTTTATACTACATTAGTGTGTCTGTAACTCTGGGCTTCATGTACAGTGCTAACAGCTCTTCTCCTGGCCTGGCTGGACAAAACACACCGTTTCCAGCCCGAAGAACCAAGGACATTTGCAGCTTCAGGCCCCAAGAATGTAAACAGCCACGAATTGAGAGGGGACAGTCTGAAAGGATGGGACTGCGTGGACTGAAGCTGTGGTTGGACAGTTGGCCCGAATGTGTAAATGGGCCAAAGCTTATAAAAAGGGCGAGAACCCGTGACCCAGGGTCCATCTTGGGGGTCCGTCTTAGCTGTAGTCTTGGCCAGGCTTTTGTACTCCCAGGGTGTGTCCTGTGAAGGCCTTTCAATAAATATCTATTTTATTCTTTAACTCTGTCCAGCCTCTGTTCCAGGTAGCCTTCTTTTAGGCATCAGCTGAATAGTCTTGGCACAGATTCCTGACCAGCAAATGGGAAGCTTTTCAAAAAAACATGAGCCATTTATTAAGGTAGACATTAGATAGCAATTTTCAGGTGAAAATTGCGAGCTGAAGGTGCCTTCCCAGTGAGCCTTTCCACAAGGAAAGGGGGGTTCAGCGGGGTTTTTTACACCCTCATCTCTAAGGAGACACCCAAGGAGGAAGGTTGGATGTGGGTGATGCTGAGCTGCTCTGCACAGAGCCTTCGGGCACATTCCCAAAGGTGCCAACCCACAGGTTTTTGTCCTAAAAGCAAGGAAAACACAAAGCTCCAAGCCCGGAGCTCTGACAGCATTCGCTGCCCGTGGCGAGGCGTTGGGATGAGATGATCCCTCCCGACCCAAACCAGTCTGGGGCTCTGTGTTTGTAACATCTGGGGTCGTGCCTGAAGCTCCAGCTGTGGTTCCCCAACCCGGAGCTGCTCCCAACAGAAATTAACCCCGTGATTTAAAGTGAATTACCCGAGGTTATTTCTGTATTATACAAAATTTCTGCTCCAGGAGCTCCTGGCAGGCAGGCCTGGCTGCGGAGGGCCAGGGTTGATTTTTCACTTTGACTGTTCCCTGAGTTACCAGGGAAAACATTTTCTTTTTAAGTAAACCCAAAATTAACAAGAAAAATCCAAATTTTCATGAAGACGCTTTATCAGGAGAAAAAAAAAAGCATTTGCTTCCTATTGAATTGAAGCTTTTTGTCATATTGGCTTTTAAGTATATTTTCATGTAAGAATATAATGATTCCCAAAGCAAAAAGCAGAAATTCCTTTCATTTTGCAAATATTTTTCTCTCCATGCTGTTTTTCTCTCCCCTTATTAAGGAATGCATCTTTCAAGCAGCAGAGCTGCCTCTTAAACAGTTCCCCCTTTTATCTTGTCAGCATTGGGAAAATTTAAAAATCTCTCCTTCCTTAAATTGCCACGCTGTGTTTTGTCTCCTTTGGATTAGGTTTTTAAGCAGAAAAAGTGTTTTTCTTGTGCTATTTAAAAAAAAAAAAAAGAAAAAGTGTAAATTTACGATGCCCAGAGAGACCTTGGGTTCTTTCATGAGAATCATGGAATTTCCTGAGCTGGGAGGGATCCCCAGGGATCATCCAGCCCAGCCCCAATCCCTGCCCAGACCCCCCAAAATCCCACCCTGGGCATCCCTGGCAGCGCTGTCCCAACGCTCCTGCAGCTCTGGCAGCCTCGGGGCCGTGCCCATTCCCTGGGGAGCCTGGGCAGCGCCCAGCACCCTCTGGGGGAAGAACCTTGCCCTGATCTCCAGCCTGAGCCTGCCCTGGCCCAGCTCCAGAACCTTTCCTTGGCAGCCAGGATGGACTCTGACCAGTGGGAGAGTCACAACCCTTCAGGCTACACCCAAACCCCATGGAAAATCCACCAGAAAACCAAATTCTGGGAGAGAAATGGGGCCTGGCTCCTCTGGAGAGGATTTCTGGAGAGCTGCCAGCAGCTTTTTCTCGGATGAGCTCTGCCAAACCCAGGGTTTGCTCTTCCTTCTTCCCAGCATCCCAGCACCAGTGGGCTGATGGTGTTTGGAGCTGACGGGCAGCAGGGCTGTCCCTGGGGGGCTCAGAGGGACACAAACCCCCCCTCTGCACTGCTGGCGAAGTCCTGGCTGAAAAAAAAACAAAAATTCCACGTAAACCCCACTTTTTAATTAAAATATCCTTTACAGAGGCAGCCTAACCGCCAGTGCAGAGTCACAGGCTGATGCTTGAGGCTGTAAATTCATGTTCCAGGGAGAGCTTGGCACAGCCAGGATGGGATTTAGGGGGGGCAGCCCTGCCCGTGGTGGAGGATTGGAATGAGATGGGCTTTGAGGCCCCTTCCAACCCAAAGCACTCGGTGATCCCGTGATTCTGGGATTCCCAGGAGGGTTGTGCAGCCACAGGGCTGCCCAAAAGGAGGCTCAGCACTTCCCAGGGCAGGGAAAATCCAGCAACCAAAGCCCCAGGAGATGCTCCAGTGGATGCTGAGCGGTCAGTCTGGCACCACCAGCCCTCCCGGAAAAGGCTGAACTCCAATTTCTCCCAGCCATGCAAAGCAAACAGACTCAGGAAAACCCCTTTCACTCAAAAATGTAAATTACAGGAATTCTTTGCTTATATCTAGGAATGGAGCAAAATATCCAGGCTGGGAGAGCTGGGGGTGCTCACCTGGAGAGGAGAAGGCTCCAGGAGAGCTCCGAGCCCCTTGCAGGGCCTGAAGGGTGACAGGAGAGCTGGAGAGGGACTGGGGACAAGGGATGGAGGGACAGGACACAGGGAATGGCTTCAGATTGGAAAAGGGGAGATTGGGGTGGGATCTTGGGAAGGAATTGTTCCCTGGGAGGGTGGGGAGGGGCTGGGCTGGAAGTCCCAGAGCAGCTGGGGCTGCCCCTGGATCCCTGGCAGTGTCCCAGGCCAGGCTGGATGGGGCTGGGTGTAGACACTGAAAGCTCGGTGGCAGAGAGATTTTTCAGTATCTTTCTGTGTCTNCTAGGGTATAAAACCCTTCTGTATATAAATAAATAAAGGCATTTCTCTCTAGTCACTCCTGAGTTTGGATCTCTCCTTCCTCCCCGGGCCGTGTCCATCATTGCGACAGCTGGGAGCAGCCTGGGACAGTGGGAGGTGTCCCTGGGAGTGGTAGGAGTGAGATGGGATTTAAGTTCCCTTCCCATCCAAACCATTTCAGGATGCTGTGGTTCCCAGTTAAGGGCAGCCCTGCTCCTCAGAGCTGTGCTCCCACTGCAGGCGCTGCCCTGGGGCTCTGGGTGAGTTCACTGCCAGGTTTGCAGGTGCATTTGGGGCCTGTCCTGTACAGGGCCGGCAGCTGGAGTGCAGGACCCCTGAGGGTCCCTTCCCACCCCGGATAATCCCCAATTCCATATTTTGTGTTCAATAAAGGAGCATCACCCTCGGCTCTCCCTGGTGCTCAGGGCAGCTGGAAGCGCCTGCGATTCCTCCTTCCCTGATCCCCTTCGTGCTCAATCCCTGCCTTTGGGACAAGCGACCTTTTCCAAAACAAACCCGGAGAATTCTCAGAACTCTTCTCAGCAGCCGAGGAAATCCCCCCGCGGGGGCTGGGCTCACAGCCCGGGGATCTTTGCTGGTTTAGCACGGAGCCGTTCTCTGGGGCAGCAGCACCTGCCCAGGCTGTGCCAGGCGGTTCCCAGCAGGTGAGAGCCCCAGGTAGCCACGCTTCCCGGGGCTGCTCATGGAAACGGGGTCCCATCACCCCGGAGGAGCCGCCACGGCTCCCGGCCAGCCCACGGCACAGAGCTGGAAGGAGAGCGGGGAAGGGAAGCTCAGCCCGGCTCACGGGTAACCCCAGGGTGGGGTTTTTTCCTTATTCATCCACTAATTAGCAATCGTGTTCCAATCTGATAAAATAGCCCCGTTTTCTCCATTCTCCTTCAGTCAGGAGAAGATCTGGTGCTGGTCAGGCTCAGGG
>VZTG01009768.1:0-35443 GCA_013397845.1 Melanocharis versteri | reverse complement strand
AAGGGAAGGGAAGGGAAGGGAAGGGAAGGGAAGGGAAGGGAAGGGGTACATGGCAGCTCCAGCCCCCAGCCCTGGGCTCGCCAAGGAATGCAAAGTCCAACCTCAGGCACCCCTCAGTCATTTGGGAAGGGGCTGCACCCAGGCTCAAGGGAGATGGGGGCTCATAATCCCAGTTGAGGAGATCCCAGTTGAAGAGATCTCAGTTCAGGAGATCCCATGGTTGGGGCACCTCCAGCTCTGTCACATTTTGGGGAAGGCAAAGACGGAAGGGTTTGGATTCATCCAAACTGCAGAGCAGAGCAGCCTGTGGGGCACAACCCCACTCTGAGCATCCCTCTGGAAGTGAAAAGTTCTCCCTGTGGATCTGTGGGTTTGTACCATGGGACGGTGAGAAGGGGGATGTTTCTGAAGTGAGAATGCCAGGATACTCAGGTATTTGTGTCTCCAGTCATAAAGTTACAACTACAAGTGGTTTTTTCCCTAAAGAAGGGAAAAGAAGGAACAGTTTTCCAAAGAGCAAACGTACTTTTCACTAGACACGGCACTGGTTTGGGGATGTCAGTTAAGGTTTTTCACTTAATATATCTTGGTACTGTTTTTCCCACTGGTTATAATTCACTAATGAAATAAACCAACTAATTGTCCCCATAACAGCTGAAGGACGTGGACTGAGTGTCCCCAGCCCTCTGCTCTCAGATTCCATCCCGGGAATGGCAGCAGGCAGGGGACACGTCCCTGAGCAGACCCGGGCAGCAGCTCAGACCCCCTCCCAGCAGGTCGATACCAGTCTCTGGTTTCCTGATGTCAGACTGCGGGATGGGCACCCCAGGGGGGTGATGAAGGTGACACCGAGCCACCAAGGAGCCCCAGCACTTCTGCTGCCCAGCCTGACCTTCAGAGATCATCTTCCCTGCCCCAGACTGCCGCAGCATCCCTCAGGACAAGCCCAGTGGATGTTTTGATCGGCTCCTGCAGGAGCACAGGCATTGACCTGGCTGTTTAATGGCTCTCCCAAACACGACCCGAGGAGCCTGTGCAGCCTCCAGCCCGTCCGTGGGGTGTCAAATGACCCCAGCCTCGCAGTCAAGGGCTGGGGCCATCTGCTTGGCATGAGGATTTATCCAGCCTGACAGAATTCCGGGATTTCAAACAAAAAGCCGCCGCTGAAATTACACGTGGGGTGACCTCAAGGCTTGCTCTCCAAGAGGAATTTGTTCTTTCAGCAGAAAACTCTGTGGATCCCAGCCCCAGCTGAATGTGGAGAGGTTAAGGTAGGAGCATGCACATCCCTCCTGAGGCTTCCAGGGAACCAGAGACTCTGCAAAGGCTCTGCAGAGCCTCTTCCCACCAGGAGGCCGGTGCTGGGAGGGCTGGAAAGTCACCAGGAGCTGGAAACATCCACAGCCAGGTCCTGCTGGCAGCCCCAGAGCCGCATCCTGAGCTGGCACCACAAACCCTCCACGGACAGAGCGGGGAGGGAAGGACTGAGCCCTGATCCCAAAGCCAGGCACGAACCTCCAGGCTCAAGGAACCTGCAGATGCTGGATCCAAACCCCTTCCCGGGGGAAAACAAAAGGAACCATCCACTCCCAGAGCTGGGGAGGAGACACCTCCGAGGGAGGGAGGGGAAGCCAAGCTGCCCCCAGCGCTCTGGTGGGTTCATCAGTTCCTTGCTGACAAGTCGGAATGGTGAAAGGAGGAATTGTGGCTGTTCTGGTCTTCGCTGGAAGCCAAGGAATATAATTCCAGCTGAGAGGCCAGAGAGCAGCAGGAGACGTCTCAGAGATGGTCCTGGAAGTGCTCTGAGGAGTGTGGGGAAAGTGATGGGGCTGGAGAAGCCAGAAGAATGTACAGAGGGAAAGGTGTTGAAGGTGGCAGAGAAAGGCAAGAGCTCCAAAGAAATAAAAAATGAGGGGAAGAAGGAGCTGAAGGAGCTAAAGGAGCTGCAGCACGTTCACCTTTTGTGAATTTCTCTATGATCTCCCTCCTTGGTTGAGACAACAAAACATGAGATGGCTCCAAAAGCTTTGAATCCAACTGCATCCCACTGGACGATAGGCCTGGCCAGCAGCATTCAGTGTGAAACCAGTAAATAACGGGGAAAATGAGCCAAGGAGGAAATTTTCAAGGAGAAAAAAAAAGAAAATAAGAGAGTGAAATAATGTCTTGAAAATGGCTGCATTTTGTCTAAAACATTTCCAAGAGATGGCCAGGAAAGGGAGCCTGATCCATTTGGGAGCTTGCAGAAGGCCCCAGGCACCCTGTGGGTTTATCTGCAGGAAAAGGTCCTGGCAGACACCTGGGAAGGAGCAGCAGGAACAGGTCCTGGCAGAAATTTAGGAAGGAGCAGCAGGAACAGGTCATGGCAGAAATTTGGGAAGGAGCAGCAGGAACAGGTCCTGGCAGACACCGGGGAAGAAGCAGTGGGGAAAGGTCCTGGCAGACACCGGGGAAGGAGCAGCAGGAAAAGGTCCTGGCAGACACCTGGGAAGGAGCAGCAGGAGCAGGTCCTGGCAGAAATTTGGGAAGGAGCAGCAGGAACAGGTCCTGGCAGACACCTGGAAAGGAGCAGCAGGAACAGGTCCTGGCTGCTGGAGCTGAACACCCGGACAGCAGAACCCTTGTGGGAATGAGGCACGGAGCAGCTCGGGAGCACAGCCTGTCGTGCTGGCCCTGGGCAGTGCCCTGAACTTCAGACACGGAATCCAGCCGTGGAATCGATTGCTGTGATGTGTCCCCGGAGCGCCTGGCGTGGTGTCACAGCCAGAGGGACACGGTCAGAGCTACAGGAAGGTTAAAACTGAGCCCAGCCCGGGTTCAGGACGGCCGGCACATCCCCTGGTGCTGGATGAACACTCGGAGAAGAGGCCTTGGCTTGTGTCTGTCACGTGGAAGGACGTGGGCCGAGTGTCCCCAGCCCTGTGCTCTGAGATTCCAGCCTGGGAGAGGCAGCAAACAGGGAATGGTCCCGTGACAGACCCGCAGAGCAGCACAGACCCGCTGGCACTGCGCTGCGCTGGCCTTGGGGACAAAGCCATCACTGTGGGAGCACAGCACGAGGGGACACAGCTGCTGCTGGGGGACAGCCCCACCGGGAGCACCCCCAGCTCTCCCCAGAACAGCTCTGTGAGGGGCAGGGGCATTTTCAGCCGTGCCAGTGCTTTAATCCCAGGAGGGAGAGCCAGAGCCCCCCTGAACAGCCACAGGGAAAACCCAGTCCAGCGGAAATGAGGTTCCCGTGGGGCTGAAGGGAATAAAACCTGCCCCAGTGGGTCCCGTGGGTCCCACCTGCTGCAGGGGGGTGACAGATTTACTGAGCCCATCAGATCTCTCGTTCTGCTGCTCCCTGAGTCATTTCAGGCCACAGCCATGACATTTCAGGCCCCGTTTGGCTCTTTGCATCCCCCACTCCCTGCCCAAACCTGAGCTGGGCACACAGAGCCCACCCCTGGGGCAGAGCTGAGTTCTGCTGACCAACAAGCAGCTTTCCTGCCCCAAAGCACTGATTTTCCCTCTGGCTTTGCTAGTTTGATCATCTGCTAACAAGGCATTTTAAAATAAAAGCAAATTTCAGCTGGTAACAGCAGAAAAACCACAAGCACTGCCTAATGAAAGCCTTTTTCTGACACACAGAAACCAAGACCACCCAACAGCAAGGGCAGAACTGATAAATCCTGCTGGCAATTGCTTGCACCAATTTGATCCCCTGTGCAACACCCAGGAAGGATGATCTTTAATTGCAACCCACAGACACATTGCTTATGAGCTATTTTTTTTAAATTTTTAAGAAATGAACAGCAGTGCTGAATTCCTGAGGCGCCCTCTGAATTACCTGGAGCCGAGGTTTGAGATACACATCAAATTAAGGCCCTGCATCCATTCTGGTTTGAGCTATTTCGGTGGGGTGGGATGGAAGCCACATGAACAAAACGCTTCTTTTGCTCCCCACCCAAACCCCAGGCAGCAGGAAAGACCTGCCCAGATCCTCCTCAGGATGGGAACAGCCACCAGGAACACCATTTTCAGGAGAAGGCTCTGGAAAGATCGAGGAGACACAGAGTGCATCTCCGTCACTTCAGAGACAGCTGTGAGATGGATTTGTGCTCTTCACTCAACCACCCACTCAGAAAAGAGATCCAGGTGATTGCTGACTTAAAGACAGCTCAAAAATCGGGAATTAATGCGCTCCAGGTCTGGAGGGCCGCGTTTTTACAGTGGCTGTGGAAAATAAACTGAAATCCAGCTCCATCTGCTCACCTCCAGTGGCACCTTGCCATCATTGTAACAACTCTACACAAGTGTGAGACACAAAAAAGAGAAGTAAAATGAGACACTCACCCTCCTTCAAAGATCTTGATCCTCACCGGCTCCCCTCGCTTGGTCACAAGAGCCTCTTCTTCTGATTTTCCCCTTTTCTCCTCTTCCTTCTCAGCTCTAGTTATATCTTTTCGACCTTCATTAGAAAGGAGCGAAGGCAAATGAACCTATCTCCCCAAAAGAGCAAAACAATCCATGATTACAGACAAAATCACTGGCAGGCAGACACAGAGCAAACAGCCCCAGCAGAGCCAGCAGCGTGCCCAGCACTGCTCCTGACACCGAGGGCTGGGATCGGGGCACCCTCCTGACAAACGGGGCCTTGCCTCTGCATCTGGGGCCCTGAGGGCTGTGTTGTATTTACTGTGAGCTCTGACAAGTTTTTGAACTGCCCCCTCCGGGTTATCCAGCTCTCGCCAGCTGGAAGAATGAAGGATGAAGAGAAGCGTCGTGGCTGGGGTGACTCTGAGCGTGTGGGGTCTCTGTTCCCAAATCCCTGTCCCTGGATAATCCTCTCTTTAAAATACACGTCTGAAAGGTCTGGAGAGGAGGCGTCTGCAGAATTCATGCACTGCACCTCCGGGTTTCCCCCACATTCACACACACTCACACAAATCTGGATTTCAGCCACCTCGGCCTGACATAAATCACTCTCCAGGCAGCGCTCCCGGGTGGTTTCCTTCCATTGCAACCCCGCTGCCAAGGGCGCAGCGCAGAGAAAGCCACAAAACCCACGGGAGAAAAGAATCCTCAACCTCCCCACACGTTCCCAGGGTCAAATGTGCTTTTTCACTGTTAAATTGCCACCTCGTTGAAGGGGTTTTGTGTCTAAACCTTGTCTAGCCCAAGGTTTAAGTCATGCCCTGACACCTCACCTACACCTTGAACGTTGTTAGTTATAGGATGGACCTAAACATCAAAGCTGCCTCTGTGGCTCTGGGTGGGATGAGGGAGAGCTGTCCAGCCTGGAATGAAATGTTGGGATGTCCTAAATCCCGGGACAAACCCAGGGAGAGCTGTCCGACCTGGAATGAAATGTTGGGATGTTGGTCCCTAAATCCTAATGGGACAAACCCAGGGAGAGCTGTCCAACCTGGAATGAAATGTTGGGATGTCCTAAATCCTGGGACAAACCCAGGGAGAGCTGTCTAACCTGGAATGAAACGTTGGGATGTTGGTCCCTAAATCCCAATGGGACAAACCCAGGGAGAGCTCTCAAATCTGGAATGAAATGTTGGGATGTTGCCCCCTAAAATCTAACAGGACAAACCCAGGGAGAGCTCTCCAACCTGGAATGAAATGTTGGGATGTTGCCCCCCTAAAGCCTAACAGGACAAACCCAGGGCTCTCCAGAGAAAGGAAGGTGGGTGCCTTTCCCCCAGGTCACTTTGCACACAGTAACTCTGACATCCAATTGAATCCATACCCTGGACGAGGATCCTGGATCCATATCCTCACATTATCTGTAATTTATGGGAGTAGGCTGAAGGCATCTGAGAGCAGTTTTTAGAGGGGTTTTGGCCTGGAGGCAGCCCCTGAAGCTGAAAGCAGAGCTGGTCACCCTTGGCTCTGGCTGGCAGGAGCGGCAGCTCCCCAGGTGATTCACCTGCCTCACCTCAGCCTTGTCTGCAGGGGGATGAATCACCCCCGTGGAGCCTCTTTGTCTCCCCTGGTTTTGGGGGAAGCCACAGAGTGAGCAGCTCAGACAGAGACCTGCAGAATCCAGTGGGATTTGACCCAGCCCTCCCAGCTGCTGGAACTGCCACGGGATGCTCAGCAGGAGGAGGGATGGACTCGCTCAAAATTCACTTTGCAAAATTGGGGTCAAGCATTTTAAATTTGCCCAGGAATTTCAGGAGCTCGGCTCAGAGCAATAAATGCACCCAGGGCTGCTCTTTGTCCTTGGGGCCAGATCACCATCCACACACCCTTCCTAGAAGCCTCCTGGGAACGGTCCCTGTGCTGTCCTACGTCCCTAAAAGTGCCAGGAATTTCATGAGGAAGGGCCTGGGGCAGAACAGTGCCAGGAACCATCTGAACCATTTAGCAGCACCAATGGTCTTGAGCTGGTGGCTCTGGGCATGGAGATGACAGTGGGGAAACCAGCGGCAGGAGACACACTCAGACCCCTCACAAATTAAACTTTTTGGGTTGGGACTTCACCTCCTGATAGGAGCTACGGGCTGAGAACACTGCTGGGGACAACCTTCCCAGGTTTACTGAGGAATACAAAACAACTGACTTGCTAGATGTAGCACGAGGTTTATTTATTGCAACTTTCGAAAGCACAAAAACATTGACAGATGAAAGGCACCAGAGAGCCAAAACCATACAGTCACTACTATCCCCTTTTACAATCTTTGAATTTACAGAGTGTGCAAGCCCCAGTACAGTCACCAGCCATCCCTACATGCACACTGGAGCCCGCAGCCACTCCAGAATTCCAGAATTTATCTGCTCAGCAAATCCCACTGGAAATTTAAACCCCAAGCCAAGGACGGAGACAGCACATACAGAACTACTGCTTGCTGCATGCATAACTGTACAAAATACCAGAGCTTTTTTACATCTCCTGGGAGGGCGGCTGACAACCTGGAGTCACACAGGGGAGGGAATATTGAAGGGAAGGAGCCAGAGCAGAGTGAGCTGAGGGTTGGACTCCCAGCCCTGGAGTGAGGCTACCGCTACCGCGCGTCCTGGCAGCCGCTGCTTCCCCACCCGCGCGTGTTCTAAACACTGCGCGGAGGATTCCACTCCTGCTGAGCACACGTGAGTCCTGTGCTCGGCAGGAATTCAGCGTGTCTGCACTGCGGCTCTCAGGGGCTCTGCCAGCCACGCGGGGAGGAGGGCTGCGTTTGGGATCCGCTGTTCCCCAGGGGAACCGGGCAGGGCAAACTCTTCCTTCTGCAAATTGCGCCACGGGAACCTGAACCTGCACCACCAGACAGCTCGGAGGGGTTTGTGGAGGGGGTGTGGGAGGCTCTGGGGGGAATGCATGCAGTGAAACGTGGGTTTGGATGAGGGAGGGCTGGACCACTGCTGTTTAACCTTTCCCTTCAGGGCGGGAGGGTCTCGCACCTCTGGACACACACAGCGTGCGAGTTTTAGCACCATGGCAAAGAGCAGAGCTCAGAGCAGCACAGGCACTTCCTTTAGGGATTGAAATCGAGGATGCTACGGCACCACTCAGATAAAACCCTTGGAAAAATAGTGCATAAATCTCAGTGTGGTTATTGCACTGCTCAGGTAATTATCTGCCCCTGCGTCCCTAGAAATCTGTCTCTTGGATTTCTGCAGGAGAGCGATGGAAATGCTGAATAGAAATAAAGATTTATTGAATCAAAGCGACTCTACTGTGTATTTTAAGACATATTTATAAGCAGCAGCTGCAGCAGCGATTATGATAAATTTAATATTCAGAGTTCATTTCATGACACAGAAATAAAATGAATAATCCATCAATATAAATTGACTTGAGATGAATATCAAATTGCAAAATCTTTAGAGCGATTCTGTTTGCTAATCTACATGAACATGATCTGGATTAAAGGGATCTGTTTGGTTCAGCATTAAGCAGGAGGGGTAAAGTCTGGCTTTAAAATGAGATACATAAAATTAGGCAGCTTGCAGGAGGGTCTTAAAGACTTCTGTGCCCATGTGAGCAACGCCTTGGGGGAGCTCTGCCCCTCGGAAGCCACTGTGAAGTCTTAACTCTAAAACCAGGCATAAAATATCCTTAAATACCTGGAAAAGCAGGTGGGCAGCTATGGACCAAACGGACCAAACCACAGGGGTGTTTAACAAAACACGTCTGACCCGCTGAGGCACTTTTATAAATGTCATTGCCAGCCTTTGTGCTTCTTCAGGGGCCTAAATACACTTGCAAATCTCCCTTTAATATTTTTTAAATACTTTTAAGCATGCCTCTCCATGTTCATTAATGTGAGATGAGCAGATGCACAACCAAACAGAATCCCATTTCCCCAAGGTAATCCTTTTTTTTAATTTCTAACATGCAAAATGTAGGGAATTATAACAGCGTTTAAAAAAAAAAAAAAAAGGAGTTGTAAAGCTATTTGAAATATCAAGACAAATGCAAATGAAGTCTAATCCTTTGTGCTGGAGCGGTGGTGGTTCGTGGGGTGGTGGTGGTGGTGGTGATTCCTACTTTTTGGATTACAAGGCAAGTAGGACCTGGAGAACAGAAACCTGGCCTCGGAGCAGGCTCTCCTGCCTCCCGGGTTGGGGTTTCAGTGGGGTTTGGGCTCTTCACTCTAAGAGCTTCACCGAGAACAGGCGCTTCCCAAAGCGCCAGCGGGACGAGTAAACCCCAACCAACCTGAGCACAGCCACGCCCCGGCCCTCAGCCCCCTCTGCCCACGCATCCAAACGGATCAGGAGAAAGAGATAGGATTGCATTACCTCGGTCATTTTGGGCTTCCTGGAGCTGGCCGGGACCAGCCTGCCCGCCTCCGGCCGCGGAGCGGTGGCCATGGTGTAGGTCTCCTTGCTCACCTTCTGCTTGGACCTCAGCAGGGCCAGGGCTGCCTTGGTGGACACCCCGGGCAGGTTGGGGTTGTAGAGGCTGACGCACCAGCTGGCGTACACCGAGGAGCGGCCGTCCGCTTGCTGGGTGTGATTTGGCTTTACGTAGTTTAAATAGCACCAACTGACATTAGTGGTTGTGTGGAGACTGGGGAACTGCAGGACCTTCTTGGTGTCGGTGCCCTCCCGAGCCTTCCCCGCGCTGGCGGCGCCCTCGGGCACGGGGGCAGTGCTGGCAGGGACTGGTGGCGGCTGCTCCGCCGGTTCTTTGGGGTCTTCCTTCTTCACGGGCTGCAGAGGCTCCTGGCTGAGGAGCTGTTTGCCAGCGGGCTGCTCGTACTCCTGCAGTGCCTCAAAGCTCGGGGAACCTGACCGGGACACGGCCGGCTGGGAACTGCTCGGGGTTTCCTTTGGCTCTGACTGCTCCACGGACACGCTGGGTGGTGTCTCAGCCTCGACCCTGTCTTGGCTTTCCGCGAGGAAGTGAGATTTATCCTGCTTTTTCCCTTCCTCTATTGCACTGGGTGGCTTCACCACTTCCAGCTTCTCTTCTGCTTCAGACACTTCCTCCTCCTTCACTCTCTTCTGCTGCTGTGTCTCCATCGTCAGCTCCAAGCTGCCGGCAGGGGACAGCATCCTTTTGCTCCCCCCAACTGTGGAGGGGCCCCCTTCCAGGCCGAGGACGCTGTCCGAGGGGCAGGTGAGGGGCATGTAGCCCTTTCTTTCCGGTAAGGGCAGGGGCACTCTCAGGTACGGGCTCTGGAAAAGGCTTCTCTGCTCCTCTGTGATCATCTGGGCCAGGTCAAAACCCAGCCCGTGGACGTCAGCGCTGCACACCAGGGCGCCCTTGGGCTGCCGCTCGTCGAACCTGGGGAGGACGATGGTGGAGGAGCTGCACTGGGACTGCGTGACCAGGATCTGGGAGAGGGTGGTGTACATGGCGCTGCCGTAGGAGGGCATGTTGGTCTGGATGCGAACGGGGACAACCAGGGACACCATGGGCTCTGTCCGGGTGGGGACAACGAGCTGGGTCACGGTGACGGACACCGCGGGGCTCGCCGTGCAGGTCAGAGGGTGCAGCCTGCTGTCCGAGTCGTAATCCGTGCACGGGGACAGGCTGGAGCTTCCTGCTGCCGAGAACAAACTGGATTTGATCTGCGGCAAATGTCCACCAGCATCGCCTGGCAAGTGGAGGGCAAACTGAGACTGGAGAGGCAGGAAGAAGGCTGAGGGGAGCGGGGAGGAGCCAGGGTAGTGCACGGGCAGGAATGAAGGGTGCCTGAAGGACACCTCGGCGGGGTGAGACATCAAGGGCGGAGCGATGTGGAGTGGGCCCGGGTGGATGAGCGTTTGCGGGAGGGGCAGCGGCGGGGCCTGGAATATGGAGGGAGGGATCTGAGGCATGGAGAACTGGGCAGAGAGGATGTCAGACATGGTGTGGGCAGCGAAGAGCTCTGCAGAGTGCCCCGGCTGTGGCAGGAGGTGCTGGTAGGGGAATATGGAAACCTGGGGGGCCATGAAGTGCTTCTCGTGCAGCGTCAGCTGTGGCACGGGGTGGTGGAACACCTGCAGAGCCTCTGTGTATGGCGGGCTGTAGGATGGCTCGGGGCTGTCCTTTGGCTGGCTCTTGTCACTCGGGTAGGTGTCGTGAGAGGGCAAAGGGGACGACGAGGTCGGCTGATGGGGCAAACTCGTGGCAGGAGATTTACTTGAAGAAGGAGCTGGATCCTCCGCGTCCGGCCAGCCCGGCGGGGCCGGGTCTGGCTCGTGCTCGGGGTGCCTGGTGAGGGACGCCTGCCGCACCAGGAAGCATTTCCTCCTCTCCTGGGGCGCCGAGGAGGTGGAGGGGCCGGGGGTGGAGGCAGGAGTGGATGACAAGCTCCCGTAGTCGAAGGATTTGCTGCGAGTCTCTGACATCTGGGAAGGGTGGGACACGTTGGGCGTCTGCTCGGAAGCGGATCTCCGCATTTCCCTGGAATGGTGATGGTGGCTGGGGACCATCAGCATATGGGAGCCAACGCCAGGAGGTTTTGGGTGGGATTCGGAGGGCTGGCTGCTCGACTCTGGCTTGGCGTGGTCATCCCGATCAAAGGAGACGGAGTGGCTGGAGCCGTGGGATAGGCTGCTCTCCTGACTGGGGCTCCGGGTGAGAGAGACGGACTCAAAGCTGGACTCTCCGGAGGACTGGGCCATTTCTGCCAGCCGGAGCCGCTTCTTCTTGGGTGGGAGTTTCTCCGCAGGGAGCTGGGAAAGAGTCTGGCTCCTCTGCGGCCACTGGAATTCCTCGGTTTTCTCTGGCTCCTTCGGAGGAGGTTCTGGCTCTGTTTCCGGTCTGTCCGGCTCTTCCGTGACCAGAATCTCAGGGACCTGGATGTTGGGCTGGCGGACCAGCCTGGGCTGCAGGGAGTGAGGGGGGCGGCTGTGCTGGGGCGTGGGCTGAGATGGGAACTGGGACAAGGGCTTGTCTTCTTCCAGGCTGCTGGGCTGCTCGATGGAGTCCGACTTCTCAAAGGAGCTCGTGTGCTGGATGACAGAGATCTCCTTGGAGGTTGTTCTCCTCTCCTTGCCCTCCGCGCCCGAAGCCGGTTTGGTGCTCCTGGAGTGGAAGCTGACACTGGCCTCGGAAGGCGCGGATTTTCCCGAGTCTGCTGGTGACTTCATGGATTCACGGGTCAGGTTTAGAGCCACATCAGACGAGGCCAGGTTTGCGAACTGAGTGCCTGGGCCGGTGCTGGAGGAGGGGGTGTCGGACAGTTCGAAAGCTGGAGGCTCCTCGTCATCCCCAAGGCTCTTCTCCTTCCGCCGCTTCCGCAGCGGGGTGAGCTCCAAGGTGCTGCCCAGCTTGTAATGCATCATCTGGGGCCACACGTCGGGGTCCGCCGCGCCCTTCTCCGGCTCTGACGAGGCGTGGGACGTGGCAGAGCGGGGCTTGGAGAGCTGCAGTTCCGAGCAGTAGTACTTCTTGTGGGCCTCGTAGTTGTCCCTTTTCTTGTAGCGAGCGCCGCACACGTTACACTCGTACATGAACCCTTTCACCTTCGGGCCCTTGCGGGACTTTTTGGTAAGATCGCTTTCCTTGGTTTCAGGCTCCTCGGGAGGTTTGGGAACAGTTTCTTTGCTGGCAGAGCCGACCTCCTCTGAGCCGTATTCCACTCCCAAGGGTAGCTCGATAGCTGGTTGGCGTTTTAGCATCCGAGGGTGGGAGGAAAACGCTTGGCTGCGGCTTAAGACTTCAGGCTCCATGATGTGATCATCGAATGAGTAGCTACCTCTAAAGGTGTGTGGGGAGCTTATAGTGCATGCAGCAGAAGGCATTGAGTGGCTTCTTAGGAGAGGCACTGTCTCTGTGGCACTGTGGGATTGCTGAAGTGACAACAATGATTGTTCGGGCTTCATTTTTTCACCGTGGGATGCCAACACTTTCGCTGCATCCAGCTGGCTGCTGGAGCCAGACTTGATATCAAACTGGAACGGTTCTCTGTACGCACCAGACTTTGGGGATTCAATGCTGCTACGCCTCGACAGAGAGCTTCTTCTGGGCTTCACGCTATCGATTTCACTGGTGTCCACGACGGCTTCGTTAATGGTAATTAGCTTAGTGATGTGCTCGATCACCTGTGTTCTAGGCACAGACAACGGGACCATGCTGGGCTTCTCGTCGCTGGACAGGTGTGGGAACCCCTGGGTTGTGTTTGCAGCCAGCGCCGCCGTCCTTTGCCCAATCCTCCCACACTTCCCGAAGATGATCTCGGCGTAGGATTTGGCGTTGGTGTTGGGAGGGCTGATCTGCTGCTCCGCGCTCTCGGATCTGGAGAAGTACCCGGACTCCGTGCTGCCCTTGCTGCCGGGGCTCAGGAACGCCTGCTCGTCGATCACCTTCTTGCGCTCGCTCAGGCGCAGCGCCAGCTTCTGCTTGATGGTGTGAGTGTCCTCGGACTTATGGCTCAGGGCGTGCTCCGACGACGGCTCCACGAACTGGGAGCTGTCCTCGAGGGACTGGGACATGCTGGAATGGGACAATGAGCAGCGGTCGTGGCTGGAGCCTTGGCTCCCTGCGCTTAGCAGGCTGCTGGAGAGCAGGGTGTGCTTCTGCCTGGGCGACAGCTCCACGGCGTGACCCGACATCGCTGCCGTCTCCTCCTCCGAGTCCGTGCTTTCCCCTTCCGTCGGCTCCTCGAAGTCCTCCCCGCCGATCCTCTCCATCTCCAGGCTCGACGGGTACATCTCTGCCCCGATCCCTGAGGCCAGCCCAGCTTTTATCCGGTGAGCGTGAGACTTCCTGTGTTTGTACAAATTGCTCTTCGTCTTGAAGGAGAAGCCACATGGAATGCAAGGGTAGGGCCTCTCCCCCGTGTGGGACCTGATATGTTTCTGGAGCACACTGGGCTTCGCGCAGGGCCTGCTGCAGTACTGGCAGATGTACTTGCCCGGCTTCTGAGGCTTCTTCTCCTTCTTGTGCACCTCCTCAGCTTGCTTGAGGGACACCTGGGCGGGGCGGGGGATGAAGACCTTCTGCACGGCCGGCATGTCCTCGGCGGGAATGATGGGCGAGTGGGACGGGAGGAGCTGGCCGTGGTGGGCGTGCAGCGCGGGGGACGGGAAGGAGCCGGAGGGCCCTGGCCTGACGGGATCAACTAGCTGCCATGTGGGACCTTCCAGGACATGCTCCGGCTTCCCCGGGGCCATAAATGCTGGTGCCAGTGCGTGCTGCTGGAGCTGCTGGACGTGGGCTGGGTGGTCAAAGGAGGAGGGCTTGGGTTGCTTCTGGTGGCCGGGCTTCTCCTGAGGCTCCTCTCGCGGAACGGGCAAAGAGCCGGGAAAGTGCTGCTGCGAGATGGTGTCTCGGAGAGGGGTTCCTTGGGACGGAGCAGGGCTGCCCTGGTACGTAGCTGGGGATGAAATACTGCCTTGGAAAGCCTCTCCTTTGGGAAGCCTCTTTCTTGGACTTTCCTCAGCCTTTTTTGTGCTCTTCTGGCTTTGTTCAGGATCCATGACCTTAAAAGAGTCTTTGAATGCTATTTCGGGAAGGTTTTGGCAGGCTTCATTTACGAATAATAAAGGTCTCCTCTGTAGATTCCCTGTTTTGCCTGCATTTGCTACGAAGCTGGAGCCACCAGGAGATGGTTGTTGATTTAAGATTTTACTAAAGTGTCACTAGTTGCTATTTGATTCAAAAAAAAAAAACGTTTCAAGGTCAATAAAGTTCACATTGGTAACACATGACAAACTACTTCAAAGAGAGAAAACTTTCCAAAACTTTCAGTCCAAATATTTTCCTTGTGAACTTGGTTAAGGCTTTAAACCTTGCCATTTTATTTCAGTTGACAGTGGCAAGCCTTCAAAGTCAAGATGCAACCCACAATGTGTCTCTTGTTTGTTATGCAAACCTTTGAACACTTGAGACTTTAGTGCTCATCTCAGAAAGATCCTTTTTTTTCTCTCTCTCTCTCCTGTGCAAGGAAAATAACACTGAACGGTGGATGTCCCCCTGTGTCTTCCTTCTGTTCCACTTTGGAGTTCAAAAGCCTTGGAAAAGTATTTCCCACATTTCTGTAATTACATCCAAAAGAAAAACAAACAGACAGAAAAAACGACTTTAGCTTTTGTGTGTCAGTAATTAACTGCTGCTCGTTTTGAGGGGGGTTAACAGTAAATATTTTGCACACAAATAATTCAGAACAACTCACTGAATGTCTGCCATTCACAAGACATTACTTTTAATGGCAACCTAAACATAAATTGCGCTCAGGCAAACCTCAGGGACTCGGTTTAATGCTCACAAAACCTGGCTCTGAGGCAGCAACCAAAGACAGGAACTTGAAACAGAGACAGTTTGGAAAAATGCATTAAAACGCTTTCAAACCCGAATTCCTCCTAATCTCCTGCGAACATTTAGGGGTTTAAAGTTTTTGTAATTGTATTTCCCTTCCAAACTGACTGACTCCAAAGCTCTGCCTCACGCCTCTTACATCCCTGACAAATAACAAGGAATCTTCTCTGGATAAAAGCTGCTCTTGAGCTGTGCTAATCTTCAGTGTTGCCTACAACAAAGGCAGGTAGAGAGGAGCTTTTATTGAAGTGTTGCCTCTTTAATTTCCTGCCTTCTGTCACCAAACAAAGGTGCAAATCCAATTTCTGTGGCACACGTGTGGGGTGGCACCGTGGGCTGTTTCTAATGGGAAACCCCCTTGAAATGAGTGTGGATGGGACCCCTCGAACCCTATTAGCCGCCCTCGACAGCAAACACAGCTCATGATGGGACACCCTGGGAGGGAATTGCACTGGAATTGCACCCTGACTGCACTGGAATCAGCCAGTGTCTCCAAGAGATGGAGCAGAAGGCGGGTGGGATGCTCCGAAGGAAAAGAAGGGTGGTGCTTTTTAAGTGAAGAGAATTGATAGGTGTGATTTGTAATGAGAAATGAGTTATTGTCCCTCTTTCTGAAGGTACTGCCTGCCCCGGGGTGCCTTGCTAGGGCAGGATTACACTGGATTAATCCCAGGAAATTGCTCCAAGCCCTGTGCTCTGATCCCGGGGATGGGGCTGAAGTGCAAGTCCAGCAGAGCAGGGAGGAGCAGGGGATGGAGATCTGAGCTCAGTGATGGCCCAACTTCCTCCTGAAGGGTGAAGAGCCAGCAGGAGGAACCACAGTGTCCTCCAGGGATTCCCCACTCCTCATTCACCCCTACAACCCTGAGGACTCAGTGACAAAAGGGATGTGGAGTTTAAGGTGATTTAGGTTAATTTAGCAGAGTCTGATGATACCGGGACACCCTGGGACACATCGTGACCAGCCAGACTTCACGAACTCTCAGAAAACTGTCACCCCGGATGGCCAAATGTAGGGTGCAAGTCCTTGGACTTGCTCTGTCACGGGGAGAGGCAGGGCCCAGTGAGGGACCCAGTGGGGACAGTGCATCCCCCGTGACGGGCTCAGTTCAGGGACATGGGTCACCCTGAGATGTCATTTTTTACTGACTGGAGTGGTGGCTTCTCCTACTGCCCACCTGTGACACCACATCTCAGGGAAACGACACAAAATCAGTCCTGGCCTTGAACTTCACCTGCCTTTTCCTCAAATCCAGGTGCTGCTCCCTGCCAGCACCAGCTTCAAACTCCCCAGGACCTGCAGAGCACCCGCTCTTGCCCTGACTCGCTGGGGAAGTCAGGCTCCGTGCTGGGAGAAGGATTTAATTACATTTTGAAACCCCTTTTCAGAGAGCCCTCGGTGCTGACTAACCCTGACCGTGGTCTGGGCTAGACTTTGAGCCCAGCGTTTACTCAAGATCAAAGACACTGATGGAGCTGATTTATCACCCTGATTTCTGCCCACATTGCTGGGGTTTGCCCCACTCGTGACACACAGAGCTTTTTAACTTGGGGGAAGTGGATTTCAGCAGGGACAGAGAACATTAACTGGGTAGAAGTGGATTTAAGCAGGGATTTTTTCAGCAAGTGCAGAGTGAGCTGCCACAAGCTCAAATATTCACATTTAAGAATTCCCAGCTCAACCAGAACAACATTTTAATACTGAATTTCCTCCTATAAGCTATCAATTCCTAAGCGTTTAATAATTCAGCTTGTAAAGAAAATTCTTGAGTTAGTTCAATATTACCCCAAATGTTCAGACTATCCTCATTCTCCTCTGATGAACACATGGGCCCCAGCTGACTTTTATTTTTCGGGAATTCTGCACAAAAGCGAACAATTCAAGAGCAGGCCAACAACCAAACACACCTGGCTGCCTACAGCAGCGAGCAGGGCCACTCCGGGCCACTTCAGGCTACTCTGGACATCTTTATTCCATTACTGGGAACGAGGCTCCTGGAATGCCAATGGCAAAGGATAATTCTCCTGCCTGGATGCAGTTCATCCAGGCTGGGACTTCTCCAAGGAAAATTTAACAAAAAATGGGGGGGGAAAAAATGAAGCCCAGGAGGATTTCTCCACGAAGAATCCAGAGGGAGGTTAGAAAAAGAAAAAGAAGAAGAAGAAGAAGAAGAGGAGGAAGAAGAAGAGGAAGAAGAGGAAGAAGAAGAAGAAGAAGAAGAAGAAGAAGAAGAAGAAGAAGAAGAAGAAGAAGAAGAGGGGAGATTCATCGGGATCTGCGGCTCCTCCCAAGGGGCAGCTCCGATCTCTGCTCTGGGACAGGGACAGCACCCAGGGAACGGCTGGAGCTGGGCCAGGGCAGGCTCAGGCTGGAGATCAGGGCAAGGCTCTTCCCCCAGAGGGTGCTGGGCACTGCCCAGGCTCCCCAGGGAATGGGCACGGCCCCGAGGCTGCCAGAGCTCCAGGAGCGTTGGGACAGCGCTGCCAGGGATGCCCAGGGTGGGATTTTGGGGCGTCTGGGCAGGGTTTGATAATCCTTGGTCCCTTCCAGCTCAGGATATTCCATGATTCTACAACCCTACGCTATTTTTCTTCTCATTTTCCCTCAGCATCCTGAGCGTGGCACTGGCACAACAACAGCAAATCCTAAAGGAAAAAGCCCCGTGGATTCTGGGGCACACGGGTTCCAGCTGCTGCCATCGCACGTCTGCAGCCCAGCCCAGGGCACAGGCACTAAAACTGGGAATTCCAGCTTTTATTTCTATTCAAACAGGATTTCTCAGGGTCTCGCTTGAAATGCAGTGGAGCGAACACGAGCAGGAATGCCTGCTCCATTCCCAGTGCCAGAAACAAAGGCTGCCCCTCTGATGGAAGAAATCAGTGACAGAATTCCCTCTGACTTTAAGGGGACCAGAGTTTTCCCCTAAAGCCTGAGATAAATGCTCAGAAAAATGCTCTTCTAGAAAGTCACAGTTGTGGGGGTTCGGAATTACCTTATTCTGGCTGAAAGGAGACCCAGGCACGCATTTATTCCTCAGTCCTAAACCTCACCCAGTCCTAAGCCTCTCCCAATCCTGAACTTCACCCAGTCCTAAACTTTTCCCAATCCTGAACTTTACCCAATCCTGAACTCCACCCAGTCCTAAACCTCACCCGTCCTAAACCTCACCCAGTCCTAAGCCTCTCCCAATCCTGAACTTCACCTAATCCTAAACCTCATCCAACCCTAAACCTCTCCCAAGTCCTGCTGGAGGGTTTGAGGAGGAGCTGACCAGTGCCAAGCCTCAGGCTGCGCCTTCTGTGCCTGGAACCATCACCCCACCCACAGAAGCTCTTCCCCACCAGATTTGGGGTTGAAACCCCTCCGAAATGGGATGAGAAATGCTGGGCCTGACACCCCAGCTCCAGGTGGGAACATCACCGAGAAGACATCAGAATTTTCCACTGAATTTGTGAGAAGTTGTTACAGCCCTGCCTTTTCCACACTCCTCCAACCACAACAGCATTTTCCTCTCTAAACACCCAATTTTAGCCTGGTTTTAGGGATGCCAGGCTTATGGGGAATATCTGGTGGGCTGCTAGAAAATCCACCCCTTTATTGGTCAAGATAATTGTGAAGCCAAATTTTAGACAAATTTAATGACCAACAATATTTTAAAATTTTAAAATACACTTTAAATTTAATGACCAACACTATTTGACATTTTTAAAATACACTTTAAATCTTACAAATTTTGTGCAAGTGAGGGAAGCGGGCATAGCACAAGCTCCTATTTCTGTTCCACTGAGGGAACTGGCAGCCACTGAAATGCCCTGCCCGTGGAAGGATCCGGCATTTACCCCTTTTTAATTAGGGATTAATCAACCTGGAGATGCCCATCTGGGGGAAAACAAACACCAATTTTTTTTGCAGTAGCTGATGGTGTTCCTCAGTTCTTACAAAAAACCTCGAGCCCATGTGTAAAACCAGATGTGAGAAGCACAGGGTGGAGAGTCTGGTGCTACCTGGAGGTCGTGGGAGGTCCCAAATTAGCTTTGAACAAATGGAATGATTGATGAAGAGAAGGATTTAATGCGAACAGCGGCAGGGGCAGATCCCCTGTAATCACCTCCTGTAACTCCACTCAGAAATATAAAAATGCAGCACTCACAAGGCAGAAGTTTCTCAAATTAATTGAAGTGAAAGCAAAATGAACTGGATTAAGAGAAAGCCAGGTGCTGCTCCCAGGTGCAGCCCTGCAAAGGGCAGGGAAGGCTCCCGGGGGGAAGAAGCAGAGGTTACTCACAGCGGACTCGGGAGTGTGGAATTTTGGGGGAGTCCCTCTGTCGTGTGCCCAGGGCTGAGCTCAGCCTGGAAGGAAGAGCAGGCTGGGCTCAGAGCGTGCAGATGGCCCAGGGCCACCTCAGCAGGAGCAGCCGGGGCCCTGCTGGAGACAGGGCCAGGTAACCACAGCAGGGCACACACGGTGCCACAGCCGGGGAGCCCCTGGGGCTGCAGCCACTCCCTGGGGTGACACCAACGCTCAGAGAAAACACAGCACCGCGGGCTGTTCCTCCTCCAGCCCAGCTGCTCCTGCTCCTGGATCTGGTATTCCTCCTGCTCGCCCAAGTGTTCCCCTCCTGGCACAGGAGTTCCTGCTCCTGGACAAGGTATTTCCCCTCCAATCCCAGTTATTCCTCCTCCTGGACCAGTTATTCCTCCTCCTGGACCAGTTATTCTTCCTTCTGGACCAGTTATTTCCCCTCCTGTCCCAGTTATTCTTCCTTCTGGACCAGTTATTCCTCCTCCTGGATTCCATCTCCTAGACCAGGTATTCCTGCTCCTGGCTCAGCTATTCCTCCTCTTGCACCAGGTATTCCTTTCCTAACCAGCTATTTCTCCTCTTGGACCAGTTATTCCTCATCTGGCCCAGGTATTCCTCATCTCAACCAGTTATTCCTCCTCCTGTCCCAGTTATTCCCCCTCACGGAGCAGTTATTTCTCTTCCTGGCCCAACCCTTCCTCCAAAGCTTGTATTTAGTCCCAAGTTTTACATTTAGACCACCTTGAGTTTTAAGCAGATCTTTCAGTTTTTCCACAGACCTCCCAGCACATCCCAACCCCTTTCCTATGAGGAAAGGCTGGAACGGCTGGGGGAGTTCAGCCTGAATCAAAGGCTCCAGGAGAGCTCTGAGCCCCTTGCAGGGCCTGAAGGGTGACAGGAGAGCTGGAGAGGGACTGGGGACAAGGCCTGGAGGGACAGGACACAGGGAATGGCTTCACATTGGAAAAGGGGAGATTGGGGTGGGACATTGGGAAGGAATTGTTCCCTGGGAGGGTGGGGAGGGGCTGGGATGGAATTCCCAGAGCAGCTGGGGCTGCCCCTGGATCCCTGGCAGTGTCCCAGGCCAGGCTGGACAGGGCTGGGAGCAGCCTGGGACAGTGGGAGATGGTCCCTTCCAACCCAAACCATTCCAGGATTCTGGAATTAACACGTTTGAATCCTCAGACTTGAGCAACATCTGCTGAGCTGCCGTGGATCGCCAAGGAGAGAAGACAACCCAGGGCTAAAGTGGAGAGATTTTGGTTCCATTCCCACTTTGGTTACACATTTCCTGTGTGAAACTGGGCAAGTTCATCTCTCCTAGGCCTGAGTTTGTCCCTGTTTCCAAACGGGGACACTTCCCTGTCCCACAGCTGGGCTGTGACTCAGCACTGAGCGTCTGGGGGGCCCTGGATCCTCCGGGAAGGGAGAGACCCACGGAGATAAACAGGGATCCTCTTAACTGGAAACAGATGGGGACACAGCCAGGAGACTCTGTCTGCTCATTAAAAAAATCCAGGATTAAAAGGCTGTGCTTATTCTCTTTTATTTTTATCCCACATGGTTTCAGCAATTTTCCCTCCCACCTTTCCAGGCAGAGAAGGGCCCCAGAACCTGAGGAAAACAGGAGCAAAACCAGCTCTGCATTTATTCAAGGCAAAGGGTTAATGTAGAGAATTTCATCACTTCAAAGAGGTTTTCCAGAAAAGCTTTTGAGTCACAACAGAGAAATTATTGCAAAATCTGCATATTTGAGAGCTAAATATTCCCAGAAATATCACCGTCAGAACTAGAACGGGGCGGGGGGAAAGAAAAAGCAGCAAGCCCTGTGCAGCCTGAGGAGAAGCAGCAGCAGAGGGGCCGCGATGGAGCAGAGCATCAGCACTTCCATGAATTCCCTGGAGCCAGCGCTGGGCTCTGCCAGCCAGGACGAGGCTCTGGCTCGGCCTCCAGCTCTCTCCCAGCCCCAGCCCAGCTCCTGCTGATCCATCTCCATCACTAAATGTGGGATTTGCAGCCTGGCTCCTGCTGCGGCAGGCACTGCCAATCCGCTGCCTTATTCCAGAGGGGTTCTCAGGGGGTTCTTACGTTTATAAGGACACTGATCCTGGTTTTTTGCAACCAAAATGCAAGAAAATCAACTTTTTAAGAGACATTTAAGATGATCCTCGAGGTCCAGTGCCCGTGACTGTGAGGAATTCTGAGCATTCCCATCTCATCTCCTCCGCAGGATTGTGCAAATCCCTGCTGCTCTCCCTTCTCACTATTTACAAGTCACTATTTAATATTTTTAAACTACTCCTGCCTAATGATTCCTTCAGAATTCCTCAGGACTGACCACTCCAGGCCTGCCTGCCAAAGGCAGGGTCAGCTGCTGGTTCCATCCAAGCTAACATGCCCTGAGCACAGGGGAGGCAGGAATTGCCTTTCCCTGGAAACGCGTTCCCCTGCAGAGACTCCTGGTTGACCCCAGGGATTGAGAAACCTCCCAGAATGTTTCTGCATCGTTTCAAACCACAGGAGTGAAAACAAAACCGAAAAAAAAACCAAAAAAAAAAAGGAAAGGACAACTGCAGTTCAGCTGGAGTTTGTGATTCCTGCTCTACCTCAGGATTGCAGTGGGGATCAGCGGGAAGGAGTCGATCCCACAGCTCTGGTGGGGATCAGCGGGAAGGAGTCGATCCCACAGCTCTGGTGGGGATCAGCGGGAAGGAGTCGATCCCACAGCTCTGGTGGGGATCAGCGGGAAGGAGTCGATCCCACAGCTCTGGTGGGGATCAGCGGGAAGGAGTCGATCCCACAGCTGTCGTTCCATGGCCAGGGGCCTTTGGAGGGGTCGGTGGGAACGGCTCTCCCTGACCCTCCCTGGATGAGCCTCACCTTGGATACCGCCCTGACTTTCTTCTATGGAGAGCCAGCAATCCATGGATTCTCACACCGATCCATGGATTCTCACACTGATCCATGGGTTCACACACCAATCCATGGATTCTCACACCAATCCATGGATTCTCACAGCAATCCATGGATTCACACACCAATCCATGGATGCACACACATTGATCCATGGATTCACACACCAATCCATGGATGCACACACATTGATCCATGGGTTCACACACCAATCCATGGATTCTCACACCAATCCATGGATTCTCACAGCAATCCATGGATTTTCACACCAATCCATGGATTCACACACCAATCCATGGGTTCACACCCATTGATCCATGGATTCACACACCAATCCATGGATGCACACCCATTGATCCATGGATTCACACACCAATCCATGGATTCACACCCATTGATCCATGGATTCACACATCAATCCATGGATGCACACTCATTGATCCATGGATGCACACACCAAGTCTGGACACTCCCGCGGGGTCAGGACTGGCTCCACACCGCCTGCTCCCTTCTCCATGTGCCTCTTCCAAAATCCATGGATGCCCACCCAGCCCATGGAGCAGCTCCAACACCAAACCCAGGCAGGTACACAAAGAGCTTTTTATAAGGATTATTTTCCAGTTTGAGCAGCAGGATCTTGCTCCAAGGTGACTCTCACCCTCCTGCAGAGGGCACACCCAAACCCCAGCCCCTGAGACGGAGGGAGCTCCTTCCATTCAGGAATTCAGTTCAGGAAATTGAGCCTGGCTCCTTCCATTTACTGGTTTTACAGAGCCCCAGCTCCCAGCACAGGAACCCAGAGTGATTCCAGTACTCCGGGAGAGAACCAGACCTCGGGCAGCTCCCCAGCTGGGAACAGCTTTGTCCCAGCCCTTTCCTGATCTCCTTTTCCCCTGCAGCAAAGCCCGGCCAGTCCCAGGTGCTGCTCACACACCTGGGCTCAGCTGTCAGTGAGGGACCAATTTGGAACCTCCTCTGTCCTGGAATCCGGGAGAACGATTCCCGGAGCAGCAGGAGAGCTGCAGGCACGTCAGTGGGGTGAACAGGGAACGGAGCAGAGCTGAGGGACAGACAGGAGGCAGCAGCAGGGACGTCCTCCCAGGGCAATAAGGAGTTAATCCCCATTCCCAGAATATTCCCCAGCGCTTTATCCACTCGGATTTGACCACCCAGGACCCAGACCCCACGCCAGCCCACACAACTCCTGCAGGATTCCCACGGAAACACAGAATCATTAAAGCTGGAAAAGCCCTCCAAGGTAAGTCCAGCTTCGACCCAATCCCACCACGTTCCCAAACCACATCGCCACTCGTTTCCTGAGCACTTCCAGGGATGGGGATTCCACTGCTTCCCTGGGAAGTTTTTCCCAACAAGGACACAGGGAAAGCTCTGCAATAAGGTTGCAAATGTGACCTTTTCAGCTCATAGGAACTCAGCCTTTCCTGGCTCTCCACGGTGGGGGAACACCAGGGAGGAGCAGCTTTTCCCGAGTTTCCTGCATGACGCTCTCCAGCTGAATTAATACCATTTCCTTCCCAGCTTATTTGGCATTCCAGGGGCTTCCTGAGAGAAGCATTCCCCTCAGGCTTCACTAAAGAAAATAATTGGGAAAAAAAAAACCAACAAAAAAACCCCAACAAAAACCCCCAAGAAGTGCTGTGGGTTGTTGGCTGCATTGTTTGGCTCAGCCCCTGGTTTCCTGACCGTTGGCTGCTGTGGGAGCTGGAGCCATTCCATAACGGGAAAAATGAGGAATTTTGGTGTGTTTCGCAAATATCAGGAGAGAGGGACACTCTTGGCAGATTGCAGAAGGGCCCAGAACTGAAAGACTGCTGGAGGGCCAGGGCAGGGAGGCTCTGCCGTGTGAGCAGGGCTGGTCCTGCCCACGGAGAACCTTCCCGGGCCGTGATCCAGAGGAGTTTTCCCTCAGGATGCAGTGGCAGGACACAGCCAGGCCAGTGATGTCACCTGCAGGGCACCGCAGCTTTGTGGGACTGAACAAAACCAAATGAGGGATTGGAAGGCAATGAAAACAATAAAAAGGAAACTTTTAACATGCAAATTCCAGCTCTGCTCCTCGACAATTTTACTCTCTCACAAACTGCTCTTTGTCTCGTTAACGATAAAGCAGCAGCAATTAAGCAAAGTGCAATAAAACTTAAACAGAATAGAATTAAAACCGACTGCGAGATTATTGTACAACCCCACTGGAACGATCCTCCCAGCTGATCTCACAAAAAGCTGCTCTGGATGCAGAAGTGAGGAGCAGAAATGCTGCAGGGAACGTGTCCCCAAAAACAGCCTCTCCACTGGGAGAGAGGCCGTGGAGGGCTGGGGCTGCATCAGCTTGAGCCCTGTGCTGGATTCCAGCCTGAGCCCTCGGCAAGGCTCCCTCTCTTCCTCTTGGGATGGGACAACGAGCACNGAAGCCATTCCCTGTGTCCTGTCCCTCCATCCCTTGTCCCCAGTCCCTCTCCAGCTCTCCTGTCACCCTTCAGGCCCTGCAAGGGGCTCGGAGCTCTCCTGGAGCCTTCTCCTCTCCAGGTGAGCACCCCTTCCCTGTCAGCCTACACAGACCCCGAATTGATGCCCTTTTCTCCAATCACTTGATATTTTCCTGATGGATTTATCTGTAGAAGATCACCGGGGAGTTCTGTGCCCTCCAGACACACTTTGGGGGTGGCAAATGGGTTTTCTCTGAGCCCCACGAGCGGTGGAAGTGGCTGCGCACAGGGCCTGTGCCTCAGAAGAGCGATTCTGCTCTGATCCCTGAGGACAACGGGGATGGTTCTGCCTCACACCCACCCAGTCCCCGCATCCTGACACACACTCACGGCTCCAGGGACACCACAGCAGGGCCCAGAGGGGCTGGAAGCAGGAGCAGCCCCTGCCCGAGCCAAGCTCTGCTGCTGGCTGCATCTGCCCCTTCCCTGGATGGCACAGAGGGCACCTGGGCCAGGAGCCACCCACGGTTCATCCCTGTGCTGCGTCCCTGGCACAGCTCCGGCGCTGCTGCTTTCTGCTGGCGGCTCCACACACTCACTGAGGGTGGGTTTTTTTCCCTTTTAATGCTTTCTGGTTCATACTTTAAAAAAAAAACAACAAACAAACCTGAAATATCTATGGGGTTTTGTCATTTCCCTCTGGGAGAAAAGAAAGCAAATTGACAGGGTTTTAGCGAGGCCCAGGGATGTGCCAAGGGCTGCCTCCTTCCAGGATTTGAACGCCAGGCACTGGGGGAGGAGAGAGGCGTTGGAGAGGCAGCCAGGAAACCGTGGAGCCTCGCGTGTGGCACGTCCAGGAGTGACACAGCAAAGCCACCCAGGGCTCACCCCGAGAGCTCCCAACTGCTGCTCCCACAGCTCCAGAGCCCTCACACAGTGTGGACGCTGAAAGCCTGGCAGCAGAGAGGTTTTTCAGTCTCTGCCTGTGGCCGTGAGCATCTCCCCCTCCTCACGGAGCTAGCTGAGAAACAGCTAGAGAGCTTTTGTAAATAATTCTTCTGTCTTGCACCTGTGAGGTGTTTTGCACCTTGTTATTGTTATTCTGAGGGATTGTTTAGTAAATGGGTGCTTTTAGGATCTAGCCAATAACCCTGGGAGGTGGTTGGCTAATGATCCAATGACTTTCTACGACCTAGGATATAAAAAAACCCTTCTGTATATAAATAAATAAAGGCATTTCTAGCCTGTTACTCCTGAGTTCGGCTGTCTCTTTTGTCCCCGGGCTGTGTCCCCATTGCGACATCACAGAGAATTCCCACCGAAAGCACGGACAGCTCTGTCCCCTCGGCTTCTTTCTGTGCCCTCGAGCAAAGAAAAGAGGGACGGAGGCTGAGAAAAGGCTGAGTTATAACCTGAGGACGGGCAGAGCCAAAGGATCTGGAGAAGAGAAAACTCCGGGGAGATCTCAGCGCAGCCTCTGGTGCTTGGAAGGGGCTCATAAAAGGGGGAGGAACTTCTCACAGGGGCAGGGAGTGACAGGATGAGGGGTTTTAAACTCAACAGGAGAGATTTGGGTGGGATCTTGGGAAGGAATTGTTCCCTGGGAGGGTGGGGAGGGGCTGGGATGGAATTCCCAGAGCAGCTGGGGCTGCCCCTGGATCCCTGGCAGTGCCCAAGGCCAGGCTGGACGGGGCTGGGAGCAGCCTGGGACAGTGGGAGGTGTCCCTGCCATGGATGGGGTGGCATAAAATGAGTTTTAAGGTTCCTTCCCACCCAAACCATTCCATGATTCCATGATTCCAGATGCGATGATCTCACTGGCCCCCTCAGCACCTGGAATATTGGTGTTTTCCTTGGAAGTCTGGAGGGGAATCCAGGAGCCCACCAGGAGCAGCCACAGCACGGCTCCCAGGCTGGGAGGGGGTGGAAAATTTGGGATGGAAATGTGTGGACAGAGCATTGGAGACGCCATAAACTCTCCCAGGCAACCCCGGCCTGCAATTCCCACCCTGCTGGGCAGGAGGTTCTCCTTTCCCTCTCTCCATGCACAGAATTCCAGCTTCAGAATTCCAGCTTTGAGTTAACCAAGTTCCCGAGTGCTCTTAAGGATAGAAGGCACTGTAAAAATACAAATATATTATAAACTCTCCCAATTAGGATGCTACAAAAGCATTTTTGCTTGGGAATTTTTCTGCTTGGGAATTCCTGCACCTGTGTGCAGGCCTCGAAAAGAAAAATAAATCAGATTTTCCACTCTCTGGACACAGCAACAACACACAGTGTTGTGTTATGCCAGCCGGTGTCTGATTTAATTAAATATACAGAGGAGATGCTGAAAGATTTCTGTTTAAATGAAAAAATAATTGGAATCTGAGTGAAAATTCAACAAGGAATTCGGGATTCGGGACCAAGGGCAATGGGAGTTTTCGCTATCCTCAATGAAAAGAAAGGCAGAAATAGAAATAAACGATCCTTTTATTCCCTACGGGCAAACCCCCAGTTTCTGCTCCTTCCCCCAGGCTGGAAATCTCCTTTTTCCAGAGCCTCGTGGGGAGCATATCCTGAAATTCATTTACGTTCGTCAGGTAACAGAAACAAATGCAGAAATGTGAACAGACACCGTGACAGGTCCCTGCCTGTCCCCAGTGCCACCCTCAGCCCCACAAAGCCTTTGCTGTGCTCCCACCCCGTGCCAGGGGAGCTGGGGGAGACTTGGGGTAATTAACACGGCTTTTCTCCAGGTAAATATTTTCCCGGGCAAGGTGGAGCTGCTGGAAAGGGACTCACCAGGGAATGCAGAGCCAGCTGCACGAGGTGGAGTTTTTCCTTCCCAAAACCCTCACTTCCACAGGATAGTGGGGATATTTCTATATTTTATAGATTTATTTATCTATATAGATTTATTTATATATCTGTATTTATAGCCTGCAGTTGGCTGTGCACACACACGCAGTTCCATGTGCAATTCTGAATAAAAATTCCAAGCCAAATCCCACTTTGAGGCAATTCTAGCCAGATCCCAACTTCAGACAGCTGGGAGGGGTGTGAAACCTGTCCACCCTGGAAAACCCTGATGTTCCCCACGCCAGATCCGGGGAGGGTGGGGGGGGAACCTGACGTTTTGGAGCTCTGGAGTGCACACAGAGAGCACAAATATCTCTAAATGAAGATCTGCATTTGTTTAACAGGAAGGGGAGGGAAGGCGTGCCTGATTTGGGGGCCGTGCCGGGAGCTCTGCAGCCAGAGCAGAGTCAAGTCCGGGCAGCGTTTGCTCCCCTGCCATCGCCGGCTGCACAGAGCTGCCTTGTCTGCTCCTGCCCAAACGCACCTTGTGCCAGGGCTGAATGCACCAGGCAGGGCTGAACGAGCCCCGCCGCGCGGTTTGGGTCATTTCCAGGCGATTTCCTCTTCTCAACAGACCCTGCTTGCAGGTGAAGGCAAATATTGATGGAGGGACCCCACTGGCTGCGTGTCCCGCTCTCCTGGTTTCTCCCCTCATAAACCTGTTCCTCAGGAATCCACAGCGCCAGCGCCGGCTGGGGGCAGGGGACAAAGCCCACAGCGGGATTTTTCACATCCTCACAACCCCAGACAGGATCTGCTGCTCACCAGAGAGGCTCCACTCTCTCAGTCCCATTGCATCCCTCAGAAATTCCCCATTCCTGACTCCTGCACAGGGATGCAGCCTGGCCAAGTATTTCCTCCAGCATCTTCTGCTTCCGTGGGGTTGGGGTGGCTCCTTGGGACACCTGAGGTGGCTGTGGATGGGGAAGAGCTCTGCACTTTGGTGGGACCAACCTCCTGAGCCTCCAGCAAAGCTGCAGGACCAAGGACAATCCTTAATTGCATAATTCTTTATCGATTTAAGAACCTGGAGGTTCCTGCCTGTGCCTGGGATGGAACAGCCATTCCAAGATTCAAATGCCAGTTTAAACCCCAAGAATCCTGGTGCTGCCTTCTCCTTGCTCCTTTTCCTCAGACAGTGCCCCTTCCTGACATTTTCCTTCCCTTTATCCCTGCAAGGATAAAAGGGCTCCAAAGGGAACTGAACCGAGTTCGGGATGCAGCCGGGGGGACAAAGCCACACGAGGCCACCCCAGCATCTGCAGGTCAGGGGTGGGGTTGGGGTGAGGATGAGCAGGAGGATCTGCCCCAGGAGAGACCCCCAGCCTCACCCCATTCCCAACAAAACCCCATTCCCACAGGATGGGAATGGTGATCTCCATCTGGGGCCGCTGGAATGCTCCAAGGGAAGGGCTCGTGTGAAAGATTTGTGTTTGCTGCATCCACCTGCTGGATTTTTACCTGCACACGGAATCATGGAATGGTTTGGGTTGGGGGGGATCCTAAATCATCAATCCCCAGGGACACCTTCCTAATCCCAGGTGGCTCCAAGCCCCTTCCAGCCTGGCTGGGGATCTTCCAGGGATGGGGCAGCCACCGCTTCATGAGAAACAACTCGATTTTGGTGCCTTTTGGGGTTCCTTGATATTTACTGGTGGAGGCACCTGCTGATGGTAAATGGAGAGGTGACACCGAGAGTCACTGAGGCCAAAAGCAGCTGGGAGGTTCAGTAACTTCCCCTGAATCCAAAGGAAACCAATCCCAGACACAGCCTGTGCCTCCTGGCAATATTCCAGCTGAACCTGTGACACAGAACCCTACTTCCTAATCCCAGGTAGCTTCAAGCCCTGTCCAACCTGGCCTGCGACCTTCCAGGGATGGGGAAGCCACAGAATTCACGAGAAACAACTCAGTTTTGGTGCCTTCTGTTGCTCACTGATCTTTGTGTGGTGATGGCACCTGTACAGGGTAAGTGGAGAGGTGACACCGAGAGTCACCGAGGTCAAACGCAGCTGGGAGGTTCCATAACTTCCCCTGAATCAAAAGGAAACCAATCCCCTGAATCAAAAAGAAACCAATCCTGGGTCCAGCCTGCGCCTCCTGGCAATATTCCAGCTGTACCTGCTGCTGTCACATCCAGGGACCGGATAAATCATCCCAAAAACCCAAACCAGGAGCAAAGTGACATCTTCATGCAGAGCAGGATAACGAAACCCTTCAGCGACACAATACCCCCTTTCCTAACCCTGCCAGACTCCAGGAATTCGTTTCTCATCCTGCCAGACTCTGGGAATTCGTTTCCAAGAGCCACCCAGTGCTGTGCACATTTGTTATCACGTCTCTAATGAGATAAGGTGTGAGCTTCTGTTTATTTAGAGACGAGCTCACACTGGTGACCAAAAATACCTTGAAAACACCTCCCAGCACTTCCCAGCTGAGCTCATCAGGGCTTGGAGCTGGAATGGCATCCAGGAAATGAGCTGCAGGTTGAATATTAAGGATTTCAAGGCAAATAAATATTTTCTTGAAGCCATCCCTAGCAAAGACAGTGGATATAACCCTGTGGATAGACATCCAGGAAATCTGAGAGCATATTCCTTCATCTTAGCACGTGGCCCAATAAAAAATAGGCTTCAAAATGTTCATTTGGGGATATTTTTTAAAGAATTTAAATGTGTTTTTCAAGAAAAAATGGACAAATATTTTCCTTAACACATCCGTTCTGTTTTATTTATTTAAATGCGTGTTACCTTTTTCTAAGAAATTAAGAAAACAGATCTGAAACCTGCAGAGAGCCCAGAGCCAGAAATTACTCATGTGCTCAGCTACTGATCCAAGAAACCTCCTGCTCTGCAGAGCCTCGAGAGGAAGAATGCCTCAAAAACCCTCCCTGGGATGAAATCTTTGATGGAACAGCTGAGAGATCACCAAAAATACCATTATTTCAATGCAAGCAAGGAATTCTTCAGTCAAAGATCACGAGCAGCCACACATCTGAACCTGAGATTAGGTGGCTGCTTTAAAAATAAATAAATAAACCAACCAAGTAAAAACACTTAAACCCATCAGCTGCTGGCAAAGTGGATCCTCAGCCAGTGCCCATCCCCCCTGACTGTGCCACTGTGAGAAACAGCTCAAGGTTCTGAATTTTTCTTCAGATTCCTTGATTCAATGCAGGAATCCTCACAGCTGGATTCCCGATGGGCTTCTCCTGCTGTATCCCAGAGCAGAACAATAATTTTTTTCCCCAAATACCATTTACAAAGTACAGCCCTGAACCTTTAACCAGCGACTCCTCCTTCAGGGGGCTGCTGCAAACCAGCCCTGAGCACAGAGCTCCCTCAAAAATCCCAAACAAGCTGGGTTTGGGTCCGGGGAGAGACGATGCCCTGGTCAATCCACCCTCTGGAAAAGAAGCCAGTGCTGTAACAAGACCTCTGCCTCTACCTCCACGGGCAGAGCAATGTTTGGACACAAGGCAAGTCTGAAATTGCCTCCAGCCTCTTCAGGAAAGGTTAAAAAAAATTTTAAAACTACAAAAAAAACCCCCTCTCCAGGGGCCAGCATTCCTGCTTGATGCCTGAGCATGGAATAAAGGACGGCTGCAGGCCCTGACAGGCACGGAGCAGAGCTCAGCTCTGGGTTTTGCGCGGAGCTGAGGGTTCTGGTGCCTGCAGAGCAGCTGAGCGGGACATTTCTGTCACTGCAGCGGGGACAGGCTCCGGGCAGGGGCGGGAGGAGGGCCCTGAGCGCCCCAAACAGGCGGCACCGTCACTTCCAGTCAGGGAGGGGAACTGGGAGACCTCAGCGCGGGCGGGAGAGAGAGGTCAGGGCTTGAAACGGAGCAACTGGCACGGGGAGAGCGCCCGAGCAGCTCCAGCCCCGGCAGGGAGAGAAAACCGCGGCGGTACCCGGGCTGAGCCGTTCAACACAACCGGTGACCAAACGGTGACCGACTGGTGACCAACCGGTGACCGACTGGTGACCAACCGGTGACCCAGCAGTGACCAACCGGTGCCCAACCAGTGACCAACCAGTGACCCAGCAGTGACCCAGCACTGACCCAGCACTGACCAACCAGTGACCCAGCAGTGACCCAGCAGTGACCAACCAGTGACGAACTGGTGACCGACTGGTGACCAACTGGTGACCAACCGGTGACCCAGCAGTGACCAACCAGGGACCAACTGGTGACCCAGCAGTGACCCAGCAGTGACCAAGCAATGACCCAGCAGTGACCAGGCAGTGACCCAGCAGTGACCAACCGGTGACCAACCAGTGACCAACCACTGACCAACAACTGACCAACCAGTGACCAACCAGGGACGCAGCAGTGACCAGGCAGTGACCCAGCAGTGACCCAACAGTGACCAACCAGGGACCAACTGGTGACCCAGCAGTGACCAACCAATGACCCAGCAGTGACCAGGCAGTGACCAACCAGTGACCAACTGGTGACCCAGCAGTGACCAACCAGGGACCAACTGGTGACCCAGCAGTGACCAACCAGGGACCAACTGGTGACCCAGCAGTGACCAACCAGTGACCCAGCAGTGTCCCACCAGTGACCAACCACGGACCAGCCAGTGACCCACCATTGGCGGGGGGGGAAATGAGGGCCAGCAGCAGCCGAGCTCCCCGTGGGATGGTGTGAGAGGCAGGAGGCTCCTGCGTCTCCTCTGAACTCTGCAGCTCGGTAATTCTCCCCCCACGCCGGAGGCTCGGGGCTGTGGGCAGGATGTGGTCCCACACCTCCGACAGCACCCCGGGGCTCGGAAACCCTGCACAGAGCACAGCTTGAGGGTGGCTCAGATTGCCCCAGCGGCGCTCCAGCCCCTGGGGATCTGGCCAGCAGCCACCCAGGAGTTTCCCCGGTGGGCTCGCAGGCGGCAGCAGCTCCGTGTGCCGCTCCATCCCCGCGGGGCTGAGCACCAGGAGGTGGTGCTGCAAGAATGGTGCTCCCACACCCCAAAACAGCCCGGCCCGAGCTGCCTGCAAGGTGCTGAATCATCCCCGGGGCTGCGGGAAAGCCCAGAGCCCTCCCGAGCTGCTCACCCCACACCCACAGCGGGCAAGGCCGGGGAACCCGAGCGGTCGGGCCAGCGGGGAGCAGCTCGCTGAAATTACAGCCTCGAGTTTCTCAAAGCTTTGTAGGATTTTCCTCTCTGAGCTTTTTAAGCTCAGCCGCGGGCAAGGAGAGCTGCAAATGTGGCCCTGCTGTGTTTTTGCACAGGGAGGATGCTCGGGAAGATGGGCAGAACTCTGACCCCACACCCAAAAAGAGAGGAACGCCCAACGTGAGCAGCCTGCTCTTGTGGAAGGTGTCCCTGCCCACGGTCTTTAAGTCCCTTCCAGCCCAAACTGTTCTGTGAGCCTATAATGCCTTTATTTCTCGAGGTTTTTTGATCCCTTTTGGGTTTGGTTTTAATTTTGCTTCCTAAAAGTCAGTTCGGAAGATCCTGTTCCTTCCCCCAGCAAATTTAAGTGTCAGTCTTACACCCACACCTGGAATTTAAGGGAAAGGGCTCAAAACTGTAAAAATAAATCACCCAAAACATGTTAAATTAAAAAGGATCATGGCACAAGAGGTTGTTTTTTTTTGCCCAGGGGGCAGAATAACCCATGGAGACCCTGCAGGTCTCAGCTGTTGCTTTGTGAGCTGTGCAGGAGCCCCCTTAAACTCCTCAAAGTCANGCTCCCACACCCCAAAACAGCCCGGCCCGAGCTGCCTGCAAGGTGCTGAATCATCCCCGGGGCTGCGTGAAAGCCCAGAGCCCTCCCGAGCTGCTCACCCCACACCCACAGCGGGCAAGGCCGGGGAACCCGAGCGGTCGGGCCAGCGGGGAGCAGCTCGCTGAAATTACAGCCTCGAGTTTCTCAAAGCTTTGTAGGATTTTCCTCTCCGAGCTTTTTAAGCTCAGCCGCGGGCAAGGAGAGCTGCAAATGTGGCCCTGCTGTGTTTTTGCACAGGGAGGATGCTCGGGAAGATGGGCAGAACTCTGACCTCACACCCAAAAAGAGAGGAACGCCCAACGTGAGCAGCCTGCTCTTGTGGAAGGTGTCCCTGCCCACGGTCTTTAAGTCCCTTCCAGCCCAAACCATTCTGTGAGCCTAGAATGCCTTTATTTCTCAAGGTTTTTAATCCCTTTTGGGTTTGGTTTTAATTTTGCTTCCTAAAAGTCAGTTCGGAAGATCCTGTTCCTTCCCCCAGCAAATTTAAGTGTCAGTCTTACACCCACACCTGGAGTTTAAGGGAAAGGGCTCAAAACTGTAAAAATAATCACCCAAAACGCGTTAAATTAAAAAGGATCATGGCACAAGAGGTTGGGTTTTTTTGCCCAGGGGGCAGAATAACCCATGGAGACCCTGCAGGTCTCAGCTGTTGCTTTGTGAGCTGTGCAGGAGCCCCCTTAAACTCCTCAAAGTCACCACCAGCGATGAACTGGAGCGAAATTAGCCCAGCATTTATCTCAGGAACTCCTCTCAGCCCCAGACTGAACAGCAAACACTGATGCTCGTATTTTTGGGGCACTGCAGAGAGGGAATTTCTGCTGCAGCCAAGGCCCTTGATCTCTTGGAATCAGCATTTCCAGGGAGATGGAAAGATTGGTGGTTCAGAAAGCGGTGCCACAACCCCACAGGCTCCTCAGAGACCCTCAGACACTGAGCCCAGGATCCAGCCCAGCGCCTGACAGAGCCTGACCTGCTAAATCCAGCCTGCAGAACCCCCCAGGCATTTCTGCATCAGGCTCAGGACTCGATTCTTGCATTCAATTCCATTTCAATTCAGTTCAATTTCTCGCATGAAAACAGAAAATAGTCTTGATTTAAAGACTACGAACAGTGGCAGAAGCAGCAGCTCTCAGTGAAGATGTTCTGGTGATTGATTTCTCTCTGCTAAGATTCTGTTCCCTTTTTTTCTAGGCTTTTTTCATCTGGCTTCACTGCCCAGACCTCTAAAATTCAAGACCAGATGTTTTCTGTTGTTGTTGATTTTGCTCTTCAAGGAGAAATACCCCAACTCCCAAATCCCAGAGCAGATCTCCGTGGGCCCTCCCTAAACCCAGCAATCCCTGTTGGAATTCACCTACAATTGCTGCTGGAGATCTGCTTGGGGTAAGAGAAACACATCTTGCATTTTAGGCCCTGAACAACCCAAAACCCGAGGAATTCTTGGAAACCTGCTCCTTTTCAGTCAGCCCTCTGTGCATCTCACACAAACTCTCTGCTGCAGCTGGGTCTGTGGTCTGCACGGGCCAACTGTGACACTCTGGAATGGGGTTTGATGAGTAGCAGTGGTCAGAAACCAGAAACCAGCACAATTCTCTCTGGTCATGGAGGGCCCACAGCGCTGAAGGTCAAAGAAAAAAAAAATAATAAAGCAAAAAAATATTTCTATTCTTTGCAAAGTATTTGATATTCCTGTAGCCACATCTGGCTGGCTGCCAATGGCAAAATTTAGAATATTTTTGTTCTGGAGCACCAAGATTTTTTAAATTATGCTCTTAAATAGTGGATGATCCAGCCCAGCTCCTGCACCCCAACAACCCCACCCTGGGCATCCCTGGCAGCGCTGTCCCAACGCTCCTGGAGCTCTGGCAGCCTCGGGGCCGTGCCCATTCCCTGGGGAGCCTGGGCAGTGCCCAGCCCCCTCTGGGGGAAGAGCCTTGCCCTGATCTCCAGCCTGAGCCTGCCCTGGCCCAGCTCCAGCCGTTCCCTGGGTGCTGTCCCTGTCCCAGAGCAGAGATGGGAGCTGCCCCTCGGGAGGAGCTGCAGATCCCTGAGCTCTGCCCTGAGTGTCCTCTGCTCCAGCTGGACACACCAAGAGCCCCCAGCTGCTCCTCCAGACCCTTCCCCACCCCCTTGTCCCACCTTTGGACACTTCCTAAACACCTTTAGATCTTCCTCGCACCCCAAGCTGCCCCCAGCACTGGAGAGGAGCTGCCGCAGCCCGGAGCAGAGCAGGACAATCCCCAGGCCGGGCTCTGAGACCAGAGCACACAAAGCCCGGGCCTCCAAGCCCGGCCCTGCAGCACCCCCAGCCCTGCTGGGGCTCCCCAGGGCCCGGCCGGGAAGGGAAGGGGGGCTGCTGGTTTTAAAGCCCTGCTCTGGCTCCTTGCAGCAGCAGCAGCGGCTGAAAAGCGACCCTGCAGGGAGCAGGGCCGGTGGCAGCTCCGTCTGCCCGGCAGGTCGAGCAGGGATCACTGTTTTGGGAGGCACTCCCAGCAAGGCCAGCCACCAGGAGC
>VZTG01009767.1:449466-466481 GCA_013397845.1 Melanocharis versteri | reverse complement strand
GTGGGGGGGCGGGGGGGGAGAAACCCCTATCTGCAGGCACTGCCACCACCAGCATCGTGTGAGCCTGTCCCGGTGCAGCGCTGGGAGGGCTGTGAGTGTAGGTGGCTGAGCCACCATCACGGTGGAGGACACCAGGGACAGCACTCCGGGAGTCCTGCTGTGCCCAGGAAGCTGCCCCAGGACCCCTTTCCTGCTCCTTCCTCGCTGCAGGCAGAGTCTGGGCCACAAAGGGTTACGCAAGGCACCCTGGAGTGACACCACTGCCACCAGCCCGGGAGCTCAGCTCCTTCCTGGTCGGATCCCAGGCTCGGTGAGTGCCTAACTCTGTCCCCCGGGATCTGTCGGCCGTGCTTTCTGGCTTTCAGCGGTGCTTTCACCTGGGGAACCGGCCACGCTTTGTCCCTCTCTGGGTGGCTCCAGGACCCAGTGACCCTCCTGCAGCTCTGCCCCGTAGCAGGGAGATACCCCGGAGGATCACAGCTTCACGCCCCAGGGCTGGAGGACGTGCCTTTCTGCTGCTGATTGACACTCGGTCCGGAGCAGCCCGTCCAGAGACCTTTTCCCAGAGCAGGGGGTCGGGGTCAGCCCGTCTCTCTTTGGGTGGGGTTGGGATAGAGCAGCCTCTGGAGGGATCCGGGACCTCAGTGCTGCATGACTAGGACCAGACAAGGGACGAGTGTTTTTGCAGCGCTGGCTGAGAGTAGGGACCTCGCTGATCCCAGGAAGGCTTTCAGGTTCTCAGGATGAGGACCCTTATTAGGGGAGGGGGACTGGGAAACATTATGGGTGGTGAGGTTGGCTGTGTGCACGGCTGGGGTGGACAGTGTGTGTCACTTTCCGATAAATGATCCCCTGACTCGTTGCTGTTCCCACGGCGGGCATTGTTGGTGGCATCAACCGGGGCCAGGCACAGCCCTGAACCTGGCAGTGGGATGAGCTGCCCCAGCGCAGCTCGGCTTCGTTTGGCTTCAAAACCCCTGGGAGGTGCTGCCGTGGTACATGTGTGGGGCAGCATGGGGTGGTGTGGGGCTCTCAGTGCTGCCGGTGCCCGGTGCTGGGTGTGTCGGGCTGGGCCATGGTCAGCTCTGCCCAGATACTGCCTCTCCCTGCGGGGCCATTCCAGGTGCGGGCTGGTTTCTGTCGGAAACCGGCTGAGCCGGCTCCTCCTGCTGCCAGCCTCGGCCTTTGGCTGGTGCAGGCCCTACGCCAGGTCTTAGGGGAGACTGAGGTTAGGGACAGGTCTTGGTGGCACCGTGGGGACACTGCCTATGCCACTGGTGACATGGGAGCTGCTGCCATCCCCATGCTACCCCAGCCACTGCCTGGGGAGAGCAACGGGCAGCAGTGGAACGCAAGTTTGTGGCCAGTTTGTGGTATCCCGGTGATGGGACAGTAGTGGGAGCCAGCTGGGGACAGTGGGCGGCTGTGTTGGGTGGCATCAGGGGCGGCTCTGGCGCAGCAGATGTCACCACCCTAGGGGGGAGAATGATCTGGCTGCTCCAGGTTGATGTCTCTTGGACCTATAGCTCACACCATGTCACCTGCGGGGTGGCCAGGGAGCATGAACAGCACTGGTGACACAGCTGAAACCACCCCAATGCTACCCTGGGAGTTCCTGTTTATTATCAACTTTCCCAGTGCCAGTACAGGACAGTGGGTGCTGCCACACTGGGGTCCTGCCCAGCCCCAGCTACCCTCTGGTCGCACATGTCCCTGGGTGGCAGGGAGGCACTCGGGCTGGTTTCGGCAGCTGGTGACGCAGAGGGGACTCTGCCCTCCACACCCGAGGCTGCAGCCGGCCTGTCGGGTGAATGATTACCCCAGGCCTCCCCTGGCCCTCCCTGGGGCTGCAGTGAGCTGGGTCTCGTTGCAGGGGCTTAGCTGGGTCTCATTTTGGGGGCTCAGCCGGCTGCCTCAGCACCGCTTTGGCCGGGGCTGCCCATGGGATGTCCTTATGCCAGGGCTGAGCTGCCTTGCTTGCCCAGGGCTGGCTACCCACTGCCAGATCCCTGATGTGGCATTGCCCATGGGGTGTCTCTGAGGCCTCCTGGTCCCACCAAAGCTGCCCCGTGGCCAGTTCCCAAAGGACTTGTGGAGGTTTTGAGCTCCCTGTGTCACCAATATGGGGATCCCTGGCTGAGCTGCGCTGGGGGGCCGTTAGGAATGAGCACAGCCCTGGCACAGCCACTCCAGAGCCCTCGGACACCACGCGCTGTGTGGTGCCATGGAAACTGGGGGTGTTCAGTTTGGAGAAGGGTGCTCAGCGGACCTCATTGCTCTCTACAGCTCCCAGAAGGAGATTGTAGTGAGGTGGGGATCAGCCTCTTCTGCCAAGTGTCAGGACCGGAGGAAATGGCCTCAAGTTGCACCAACAGAGGTTCAGATTAGATACTAGATAATTTTTGTCACTGAAAGAGTAGTCAGGTAATGGAATAAGTTGCCCAGGGAGGTGCTGGAGTCACCATCCCTGGAAGCATTCAAGAGGAATCTGGTTGTGGCACTTGGGGACATGGTTTAGGGGTGATTATGGTGGTGTTGGGGTGACAGTTGGATTTGATGATCTTGAAGGCATCTTCCTGCCTTGATGATTCTGTGATTCTGTGAGGCCCTGATCGAAGTGGCCTCTCCCTGTCCCACTCCATGGGAACTGGTGGGAGGCTCTGGTCCTGCTGTCTCCTGCTGTCTCCCACCCACATGGGAACCCATGTCTCTCTGGGTTCACGATGATGTTCCCTCCAGAGAGCCAGGAGCCGGTGGAGATCCCTGGGCTCATCCCAGGTGTTTCAGCCTCAAAGGGACATTATTCTGTCAGTCAGGCTCATCTCTCCTAGGTGGAAAACATTGGATTTGGGTAAAACCCAGGGAAACCAAATGGTGAAGCTGGGACAATGGTGCTGCCAAACCAGCTGGCAGAGCTGCTGGAGCCCAGAGTGGGTGGACAGGCACTGAAACACCATCCAAAGCAGAACCCCAAGGTCTGCTGACTCCAGGAGGACGGAGGGGAGTCAGACTACAGGGATGGCATGGACAGCAGGTCCCAGCCATGGAGATGAGTCCTGTCCTTGCCCTGCGTAAAACCTCCCCTTCCATGGACGCATGTCTGAGGGGATGGAGGTGGACCCCCAGGGGGGTGATTTCATGGTGCACAGAGGCAGCTCTGGGTTTGGAGCCATGCAGGGTTAGCTGGGGTGTGACATAGCTGCCAGTCCAGGTGTCTTGGCACCATGGGGCTCTGCCCCCTGCAGCCTCAGAGTCCCTGGTGCTTATGGCTCAGCTTTGCTGCTGCTCTTTGTTGCAGCCTGATGTTGGATTGAGGAAGGAGCCAGTGGCTGCAAAGAGGAGCCGGAGCCAGTCAGAGCCCCCCGGCCGTCTGGCTGCCACCACCACTCTCCCTGGCTTGTGCTGGTGGGTGCCCACCATGGAGGAGATGGTGATCTGGGAGCAGCACACGGTGACGCTGAGCAAGGTGAGTGTGGCCTGGGGTGGCCCCACTGTGGGAGGGTACAGGGTCTGTGGGGTCAACTCTTCCTGACTCCCCTTCTGCCCACGCCCACTAGGACCCTCACCGCGGCTTTGGCTTTGCTGTCTCTGGAGGCCGTGACCGTCCCAACAGGACAACTGGGGACACAGCGGTGTTTGTTTCAGATGTGGTGTCTGGGGGACCGGCAATGGGTCAGCTGCAGTGAGTGCATGGGGATGTGGGGCCATAGGGGGTGCTTGCTGCCAGTGAGGGTGGGAAGGACGGAGAATCGCTCCTGCTGGGACAGGGCCAGCACCACTGTTGCTGTGTCTGGCTGGAATGGGATCCCTTGGGGTACACTCACCAACCCACCAGCTCCCCGGGCTGGGAGCTGTGCCTGGAACAGAGTCACAGCTGCATGTTCCCTCCCAGGAGGAAGGATCACATTGTGATGGTGAACGGCCTTTCCATGGAGAACGTCCCATCCTCCTTTGCCATCCAGACACTTAAAACCTGTGGCAAAATCGCCAACATTGTGAGTGTGCTCTGTGGTGGGATGGGGGCCGGCATCATGCTCACACTGTGCCTGTCCCCATCCCAGCTCCCCTGTACCACACACCCCCAGGGTTTGGGGCTTGGGATTTGCTGCAGGGACATCTCCTGGCAGAGACAGCTGTACCCACCATCCTCTCTTACTCACTTTGCACCTGCAGACACTGAAAAGACCAAAGAAGGTTTACCTCCCTGTGAGCAAGAGCAGCCCTGGGTCCCCTGCTGTGCCCCGGCACTATGACTCAGATGACGACTACAGGCTGCACCGCTCTCGAGATGACCTGGACCACAGTCAGGGCTATGATGGGGACTCATCCAGTGAGAGGAGCTCTGGTCACCACCACGATGACCGTCGCCACCACAAGCCGGTGTCACGGAGCCGGAGGCGAAGCCAGGACAGCAGCCACTGGATGCAGAGTGGCTCGGATCAGAGAGGCCACGGCCGACATGGCTCTGCCAATGCCTTTGGCCAGGATGGGGACACCAATGGGCTGGCCCTGGTGTCGGGCTTCAAGCGGCTGCCACGCCAGGATGTGCCAATGAAGCCCATCACGTCGGTCCTGGTGAAGCAGAAGCAGAATGAAGGTGAGGCCCTCCTGCTCTTGCTGTCCCTGGGTCTTGTTGCCTGATTTTTGGCCATGCCTTCCCCCAGGGAGGAGGCAATGGCTGGGTGGGTGTCAGGGCCTGGCTGCAGCAAGGGGACATGCTGGGTGCACTAAACTTCCTGCCCTCAGCTGGGGGCTACAGGGCTCAGCTTTGGGGCTTGCCAGTACCCTAAGGGGAGCTGGGGCTTGTGGGGGTGGTGCCAAGAGGCGACCTTGAGAGGGTCCTGCATCTGCCTGACTCTGTCACCATCACGGCTCTCTCTGGTGCAGAGTATGGCCTGAAGCTGGGGAGTCAGCTCTTCATCAAGCACATAGTGGAGAGTGGGCTGGCAGCCAAGGGCAACTCCTTGAAGGAGGGAGACCTCATCCTGAAGGTATGGGGGTCCCGGGGTGCACGGCACTCACGGGGGGTCTCATCTGCCCCTCTTTGGAGGGCTCATCCCTGGCTAGTGTCACTGCAGGGGCCAGCCACGGCCGTGCTGGAGGCAGTTCTGTCTGGTGCCCACTCCCTGCCCCAGCCCCCCTGGCTGTCCCAGGGACCCCGCAGGGGCTCTCAGGGCCCAGCTCCCTGCATTGCCAGGGCTGGGGGCATGTCCTGCTGGCACAGTGGGGTCGTGTCCACCCCACTGTCCCCACGGTTTGCGGTCCCCTGCTGTTTGTCCATGTCCCCACTGGATGACAGTCACAGAGGTGTTTGTCAGGTAAAATGATGCTTAAAGTATTTGGGGAGAAGGAAATAGAGGGAGTGAGACCCTTTGTTTGCACACCTGGTCCAGGCAGACCCGTGGCTGCTGGGAAATGGTGCCAAAGTGACTCTGGGGCAAACAGAAGGGATTATGTACCACAATCTGTTGGGAAAAGCTGCTACCACTCAGGGAGATCCCAGCCCCAAGGCCGCTTGGGGCCTGACTCCCCGGCACCAGGCCAGGGCATGGAAGGACAGTGCTGGGCCTAGGGCAAAGGAAAACTGAGCTTCAGATGTCTGAGGGGTCCGTGCAGCTCCTGCCTCTGGGCAGGGCCCAGGCAGGTGGAAGTGGGTGTTAACGAGCCGCACTAATGTTTCCTCTGTACAGAATGAGGTCACACTGGGAAGCAGCCAGGAACAGGGACACAGAATAGGTGAAGCTTTGGAAGCTGGGGCTGGGCTGGAGGGGCTGGGAAGGGACCAGGAAGATGGCAGTCAGAGCATCCCATCCCAGTGAGGTGTTCCTGTGGGTGGCTTTCCCAAGAGCAGGTGCCCTAAGGCCTCCCGCTCTGCCCCTCCAGATCAATGGGGTAGCCAGCCAGGACATGTCCTTGGCTGAAACCCAGCAGCTCATTGAGCGGACAGAGGGGATCCTGACCCTGCTCATCCTCCGGGACCACCGGCAGTTCCTGGTTAACATCCCTGATGTCGACAGCCAGAGCGACAGCTCCCGGATGGACGGTGAGGAGACATGGTGGTGAGGCCAGGGTCAAATACACAGCACAGGGGCTGCATGGTCACTGATGCATCTCCCCTCGTGTGGCTGCAGATATCTCAGACATTGACTCTGAGCTGTCCCATCTGCCATCTCCAGAGGCCTCTCCACGACCTCCAGCTGCTGCCAGGACAAATTCACCACCGTAAGACGCACACTCCCTACGATCTGTCCCCTGGCAGATCCTGCTGTGTTCTCCACCTCTCTGGGGATGCTGGTTCTCCATTCCTAAGCCAATATCCCTGGAGGTGGTACTGCCATTCCCAGCTTGCTCTGCTGTCTCCACTGCCCACTTGACACTGCCTGCCTGTGCCCTGCCTAAATCCTGCTCCACCTTGTTCTAGGGAGAGGAGACGATCGAACAGGGAGCCTGTGGCCGAGGTGACTGTAGCTGATGCTCGGGGCCCAGGTGAGTGGACTCCAGGCTCCTATGCATCTCCACTGCCCAAAGCCCCAGCAGAGTTGTGCCAGGGCTCCCTGTGCCTCGGCACAGCCCTTGCCGCTCCTGGACCAGCTTTCCTTCCTGCAGACCTTCTGGAAGCTGTGGAGGGGGATGGCCACAGCCCCCACACTAGCCCCACTGCCCGAGCTGCCCACGAGGATGGGTATGTCTGCAAGAGGCTGGGGGACATGAGGAGCTGCTGTGGCACAGGATTGGGGTCACAGGGTCAGCACCTCCCTGTCCTGTCCTCACGTGTCACCACTGGGCTGACTGTACTTCCCTGTGGCAGGTACAGCACCAACTCCAGAGTCGTGCGGTTTGTGAAGGCCAAGAGCGTGGGGCTACGGCTGACGGGTGGGAATGACGTGGGCATCTTTGTGTCGAGCGTGCAGGAGGGGAGCCTAGCTGACAGCCAGGGCGTTCGGGAAGGTGACCAGATCCTGAAGGTACCCAGGGCTGAAAATGCTCCATATGCTGCTGCACCTGGACTGGCCCCAGCCCTTTTGGGTCCAATATCTCCCCACGGTGTCACCTCCAGGATGACAGGGACCAGTTCCCTCTCCCACTCTGCCCTGGGCACTGCTGTCCCTGGGTCCCCTGCTGGTGCCCATGCCCTCTGTCCTGCTGGCAGGATCATGTCCAAGTGCTTTTCTGTGACAGGTGAATGACACCAGTTTCCAGAACCTGACCCGTGAGGAGGCTGTGGAATATCTCATGGCCCTGCCCCCGGGCGAGGAGGTCACGCTATGGACGCAGAGCAAGCAGGACAGTGAGTGGTGACCAGGCTCATCCTGGGCTCATGCCTCTCCATCCTCTGTCTCTTCTGGGGAAGCATCAGACCTGCTGGACTTGCTGTGGCCCTTCCTACCACCGCAGGGTGGCCCTTCTTTCCCCCTCCTCCTCCAGAGAGCTGATGGGAGGGGACCAGACCATGCCAGCCCTGTTTGTGCCTCGGCATCCTAGAGCACAGTGGCTTTCTGGCTCCATGGCTCAGCCTGGAGAGGCCAGTGTGTGCAGGGGAGTCAGACCCTACTGTCCCCAGTATGCCTGAGAATGCCATAGGAGGAAAAGGTGTCCCCAAAACCCTCCTTAGCAGCGAGGGCTACTGTGGAGCCTCCCAGCCAGTGTAGTGCCTTCCCAAATCTCTCCAGCATCTTCTTCCTCAGCCACCTCTTCCCCTGATGGTCCCTCTTACCCTGGGCTCCAGTTTACAGGAAGATGGTCTCGTCCAACGTGGGTGACTCATTCTACATCCGGACACACTTTGACTTTGAGAAGGATACGCCATCAGGGCTCAGCTTTGTCCGTGGGGACGTGTTCCACGTGCTGGACACCATGTACCGGGGCAGGCTGGGGAGCTGGCTGGCTGTGCGCATGGGCAGGGACCTGCAGGAGCAGGAAAAGGGCATCATCCCCAACCGGAGCAGGTAGGGATGGAGCCAGGGAAGGCTCCCAAGTGAGCTGGGGACATGGATGGTGGGCTCAGTGAGAGGCAGGGCAAGGGCTGGTGGGGCAGTGGTGGGAAGCGTGAGCTACTGAAATCCCTTCTCAGGGTGGAGGGGCAGCTCATGGTCAAGTTGTCCAAAGTCCCAGAGAGAGAAGTCTACCACAGCCTCACGTGGCTGTGCCACCGATCAGGGGTGCCAGCTTCTTCTGACCTGCTCCTCAAACTCAGAGGCTGCAGATTCTGAGCCCTCTCCTCTCCTAGGGCCGAGCAGATCGCCAGCCTGGAGTCGGTGCTGAAGGCCACATCTGGTGCCAACCCTTCTGGGGCAAGGGCTGAGTTTTGGAAGCTGCGAGGCTTGCGGGGAGCCAAGAAGATGCTGCGGAAGAGCCGGGAGGACCTGTCTGCTCTCACAAAGCAGGGGCGCTACCCACCATATGAGAGGGTGGTCCTGAAGGAAGGTGGGCACCAGGACAGCCTGACCCACCTTGGGGATGTTGGCCCTGGGGCTGCCCTGCTGCAGATGCTGATGGGCCCCCCTCTCCTGGGAGCAGCAGGGCGAGTCGCAGGCCTGTGGACACCATGAGGAGCAGGGCTGGGGGCTCAGGTGCTGGGAGCTCTGCCTTTGCCCCCAGCCACCCTGAGCACCTCTGTCCTCCCACAGCCAGCTTCAAGCGGCCAGTGGTGATCCTGGGCCCCATCGCAGACATTGCTGTGCAGAAGCTGGGCAGGGAGCTGCCTGAGCTGTTCGAAATTGCCCGTAAGTGCCCCCACACTGGGGAGAAAATGATATCCAGCAGCCAAGAATCCGTGAGAGTTCTTTACCTTTGGCTCCCTCCCTATGACACCCCAACACCTTCCTGGGCTCATTCGCCCTCTCCCTGCAAGACACAGCCCTGGGGCTGGGCATGGCCATGCCCGTGCCCAGCCTGGGGCTGTCGGAGGTGCAGCCCTTCTCATGCCCCATCTCTGTGTCCTGCAGCGAGCGTGCCCCGAGATGGGGCATCGTCTAAGGTCATCAAGCTGGACTCGGTGCGGCAGATCGCAGAAAAGGTGAGACCTTTCCCATGTCCTTGGAGCTAGCTGGGGCCTGTGGAAAGCCCATGGCCCCCATCTCTGCTCCCAGCAGGGCTGATGGCTGTGCCCTGCCCCAGAACAAGCACGCCTTGCTGGACATCACGCCGTCGGCCGTGGAGCGCCTCAATTATGTGCAGTACTACCCAGTGGTGGTGTTCTGCGAGCCCGAGAGCCGGCAGGGCATCAAGGCCATGCGGCAGTGGCTGGCGCCCGACTCCAGGAAGAGTTCCCGGCGCCTCTACGCCCAGGCCAACAAGATGAAGAAGTACTGCAGCCACCTCTTCACAGCCACCATCAGCCTCAGTGGCAGCAGCAATGCCTGGTACGAGCAGATCCAGGACATCATAAGGACACAGCAAAGCCAGCCTGTCTGGACAACAGCGGAGCAGGTACAGGGCATGGGCTCTCTGTGGTGAGGCTTGGCCTCCTGGGGCTGCAGCCAGGCAGGTGATGGGGCTGCACGTGGCCCCCCACGGCTGGGGGGCCCACATCTCTGTCATCCCCACCCCTCAGGCAGATGTAGCACCTGAGGACAGTCTGGACCTGCTGAACCCACCGAGCACGGTGGCCTCAGGCTACCTGACATGTGACAGCCATGCCAACAGCGACTATGATGACACAGATGGGGAGGCGAGCGCCTACACTGACGGTGAGGCAGAGGATGCCTTTGACCAGCCCGGGCTGGCCCGTTCCTCTGAGCCAGCACAACTGGCCCCGAGCCATGGCCTGGACTCCTCCGAGCCAGCACAGCTGGCCCCAAGCCACAGGCAAAGTGAACAGGTGGGTTGCCTCACACTGGTACAAGTGCCCGGTGGGGCAGAAGAGGGTGGCACAGTGCCTGGCTCTGGGGTATAATTCCCACCTTCGTGGCACAGGCAGGTGTCACCTCTGGCTGCTGCAGGGTCCAGCTGTGTGTCTGTGCCCAGCTCTGGGTGTCTAGGGGCAAACGCCCCAGGCTGGGGCACAGCCCCTGCCCTGTGCCTGACCCCCCAACCTGTTCTTCCCCAGGTGCCCGAACGGCCACAGCAGGGCAGGCACTACAACAGCATCAGGTACCCTGTGCCCCGGGGTGGGGATGGCAGCTGCCTAGGGCTGGGGACAGTCCCAGAAGGGCACTGTCACTGTCACGCAGAGCCATAACCATGCTTCTGTCCCCCAGGGAATACGAGCATGAGGCGGTGAGGAGGAGGTTCACACGGGCCAGGGATGACTCGGACCAGGATGAAGGCTACGAGTGGGGCCCAGCCACAGATGTGTAGTGGCACTGGTGGCCTGTCTCTCTGGGCCAGCCCTCCCATGGCCCTGCACAACTGGGCGCAGGTGACAGCTCAGGTAGTGCCCCTGTGGCCAGGCTGGGCTGGGCCCAATCCTGCTATACCCTGCATCACCAAGTGCCAGCACTACAATGTGCCTCCTTCCCTTCTGGGCACAGCCATTGCTACTGGAATAAAAGCGATGTTTGGATCAGGACAGGCTGTTTCTGGGGGTGCTGGGTGGCAGCATGCAGGGGACACTGTGCAGCAGGGTGGCCTTGCTGGGACCCAGGCACCTCCCTGGCCAGTGGCCCTGCGTATGGTGAGGCACCACAGGGGGAACTGGGGCCTGGCACTGCTGCAGGCCTGGGATGTGCCCCCCCAGGAGCTGAGCCACCTCTGCTGCAGCCCCCCTTCAGTTCCTCAAATGCAGCCTCCCGTATTTCCCAAAATTTTTATTTTTAGAGCAACCAAGCACACAGGCACAGCCAGGTCAGCAGTGCTGCAGCCCTGGGGGCCCAGAGAGCTGCTCACAAAAAGGCTCACAGCCCCAAGCTCCTGCGATGTGGTGCTGGGCAGTGCCACGTTCCCTTATAGTGCTCCAAGGGCTGTGGCTCTGGGCCGGGCTGTGTGTGCAGAGCAATTCAAGGCAGCACCAGGAAAAGCTGAGGCAGGTTCTCAGCTTGGTGCAGTGGGTCTAACGGCGAGCTTGTCTGCACCCCAACAGGCCTCTGGCCAAGCCAGGGGAGGAGGTTCCAAGAGTGCTTCTGCCCTTAAGGCCGAGTCTGGGAGCTGCTGGGTGTCCCTCAAGGGTGCCAGTGTGCACCCACACACAGGTCAGTGCTGCTCTGGGGCTGTGCTGGGCTGAGCTCTGGAGCTGAGCTGTGCTTCCAGCACCATCCCCACCTCAGGAAAGGCACCGCTGGTGAGTGTTAAAGTACAATAGTCAGTGACTGGATGGGGGGAACTTTCACGTAGGGGCCCCTCTCCTCCCACTAGCACAAGGCCAAGGCGAGGTACCCTGTGCAGCAGCAGGACAGGCACTGTGCAGGCACTGTGAGGTGGGGAGAGGTGACTGGAGGGTGACAGGTGCCCAAAGCCACAGGCCTTGATGCTGCTCAGGCTGGGTATCAGCCCCCCAGTCTCCTGCTGTGTCCTGAGTAAAATAAAAGAGGTGCAGACTTAGGCCCGGCTGAGGACTCTGATGCAGGGCTGGGGCAGAAGGCAGAGCCAGTCCTGCCCCTGCAGCCCCGGCCTCGCTCCTGCCTGCCCCAGGCACTGGTGGCTCAGAGGAAGAGGGGCTGCTCCTGCCCCGTAAGCAGACGGTACGTGGAGGCCGGCATGGTCTTGATGTGGACCTAGGCAGAGAGGCACTGATCAGTGGCCCCAGCCCGAGCTGGAGGGTGCTGGTGCACAGCTCCGAGCCCAGCAGCTCTGTGGGGGCCTGGCTCACCTCGCTGACTGCCTCGGTGAGGATCTGGATGATCTTCTCATGGGGCGTGGCCACCACGCTCTGCCCATTGATCTCGATGATGCGGTGCCCCACGCGGATGCCACCCCGCTCCGCAATGCCCCCACGCATCAGGCTGCAGATCTGGGAGCGGGGAGTGCTGTGAGAGCAGGGCTGTGCCCACACCCAGCCCTGCATCACCACTGCTCCAAACCCTCACAGCCCTTTAGGCTCCCAGCCAGAGCTCTGGCCCGTGGTGCACACCTCCTCCAGCCCCAGGGATACCCCTGGGCAATGCCACCAGAGCGATGTGCTGAGCTGGGGCAAGGGCAGCCCCCAGGATTTTGTCCCCCAGCTGACGAGGCTGTGGCTGCCCCACTCACTGAACCCTCCTGCTCCCCTCAGGCCTGGGCTGCAGAGACTGAGGGAGAACCTGGGGCAGCAGGAGAGACCCACATTTCCAATCCTAAGGGGAGCACCAGCTGGTGTGCGAGGTGGCTGTGCCACCCACCCACCCAGCTCCCACTGAGCCCAGGAATGCCCCTCTCTGCCTTCCCAACACAGCCACAGGAGAGCCCAGGGCAGGGAGTGGCTGGGGCACTGGGGACAGCAACGACTGTCATGGGTCATGCCCAGAAAGCCAGGAAGAAGCCACCACCCTGAAAGCAAACAGCTACAGAACACCAGGGAGAGGGATACAACCACTGGTGCTGCAGAAAGGCTGTGAGGAGCTTTTTGCTGTACACAGCAGAGCCCTGTGACCCCTTGGCCTGGGCAGCCACATGGAGTGTGGAAGCTGGGTGGTGGTCGCTGGACACAGCCAGCTCTGCCTGTCCCTCAGCTAGACCCTGGCCCCGCTCCCATCCCCCAGGCACTCACCACACCGTTCTCAACACAGAAGCCCAGCTGGTACTTGGAGTCGGGGCGCCGGATGACAGCCGTGGTGACAGGGGGACAGTGCACAATGTTCAGTGTCACCTCGGTCTGGTGCTTCAGCTCCTGGAAGGTGGGATGGGGCTTGGTCAGATTTTGGAGAGCTATTCATAGTGGTTGAGGGGCAATGCAGCCATGTTGCTCACGTGAGGGCTGAGGATTAGCAACCTGTTTTTAATGGGGAAACTGAGGCACACAAAGGGATACTGCAAATACAAATCCAGGGACAAGAATTTACAAACACTGTCCAAGACATCCCTGCCCCTGAGGCTATGCTGTCCTTGCTTTCAGCTCTTTCCCGCCCTACCAGAGGTAGATGATGCAACAGGTTCCCTTCAGGACAGGTGCCTGCCTCCTCCTCCACCCTCCTCCTCAGGCAGGGCCACAGCAAGTACAGTCCCCAGCTTTGTCCCTGCCTTCCTCCCAAGCACTCTGAGCAGGAACTGTCACAGCCTGCAGGACAGATATGACCTCTGCACACCTGCCTCCAGAGCTGGGGGCCCCAGGGGAATCCCAGCATCACAGACATTCCCAGAGCATTCAGGCCAGTCTCCATCTCCCTCTTGGGATGAGGCAGGAGGTCACCCTGCCCCGGCTCACCCGGATGATGCTCTGGCAGGTGCCCAGGGGCAGCCCCACCAGGCTGGTCCCATTGACTGACATGAGGCGGTCCCCAATGCTCAGCTCGCCTGACCGCTCCGCAGGGCCCCCATGCATCAGGTTGGCGATGACCACGGTGGGCAGGATGGAGCCCCAGCCCGACTCCACAATGGCGATGCCCAAGATCTCCCCCTTCTGCTTCCGGATGCAGACCTGGGGGGAGAACAGGTGGGTTATGGTCATAACCTCCACCAGAGTCGTGGAGCACATGTCCCAGCCCACAGCTGCACTCGCAGCTGGCTGGGATGGGGTCTGGTTTTGTAGGGAGCACCTCAGCTGCACAGGGAGTCACACAGTGGATGACACAGAGGTGCCAGTGGGTTCCCCACATTGTCCCCCACCCCGCCCCGGAACAGCTCTTACATCCTTGCAGTTCTCCTGCCGGGAGAAGTGGGTCAGCTCTGCGTTGTACTGCTCCTGGTCTTCGAGGGCACGGCTGTACTGGCGCAGGCTCAGCTCGCTCGGGTCGATGCTGTTGGCCTCCAGGAAGCGCTGGTAGGCCACGCCGAACGCCTGCCCGATGGCCTGGGCGATGACCTGGGCCTGGGGAACGACAGGGGCCGTTCCTGTCCACAGCTCAGGGCTGGAGCCAACAGCACCCAGTGCCCTGCAGTGCCCAGCACAGGAACCATCCCTGGCAGCTCCAGGGTATCCTGGCTCCTTCCCTGCCTGAATACGCCCCTGTGTGGAGCCAGCCCTCCCCTCCACTTTGCTCGCTGGGCCTCTGCATGTCACAGAGATGCTCAGGCTGGGCTCCTGCCCTCTCCCTTGTGGGGAGGGAGGGGTCTCTGCTGCAGCCCCAGCCTGGAACACCCAGTTATTAGTGGGATGGGACTCAGGTCCCCAGAGCCACCCACCCACCCCACAGACCCGTGCATTGCCTCACATCAGCCGAGTGGAAGACGTGGCAGATCATCTTGTAGAGCCGCTTCTCCTCTGCCACCTCCGAGCGCCGTGGCAGCTTCCGGCGTGCCATGAGCACCACGAGGGAGCCGATGTCAGCAATGTAGGAGATGGTCTGGAGGGAGTGATCCATCATGGCCTCCTGGCAAGGGGGACACAGACAGAGAGTTCAGGCCCCTCAGGGCTGTCAGACCACGTGGGCAGCCATGAGCCTGCTGGCACTGCAAGCAGGAAGGGTTCGGCCAAGGTGCTGGGATGTGGTGCAGCTGCCTGGCACATGCTGGGCAGAAATCGTGTCTGTGCCAAAAGGTACAAACAGCTCCTCCATCAAGGACTCATTCGTGTCCCTGGATGTTGCCAGGGGGCAGGACAGCTCTTCCCTCTTGCTAAAATGCAGAAATTAATCCTGAGGCAAAGAACTCCCCAGATTTCAAGCCTGGGTTCCCCAAAGCTTGGTCTGGGATCCCAGCAGCTCCACAGGGCGCAGGTCACATGGAAAGCCTTGAGCAGCCACACAGAGAGGCAAGGACATGACACAGGATGGCTATGAAGTGACATGTCCCCTCCCACACGTGTCCTCATCCATAGGCCATCCCTGGGCAAGATCCTGCTGGTGTGGGAGCAAAACTGAGATCCTGAGACCAAACAGGAGTGTTGAAGCAGCCACAGAACCACATGGTTACTGCTGTTCCTGCTCACCTGCGTGTCAGCAGTGAGCACCTTGATCCTCTGCGTGGAGACAAACAGATCCACCTCTGTCATGGGCTGCGACTCCCCCTCGGGTGCCTGCAGAACGATGGAGAGGTCACAGGCCCCTGCTGGAACCCAGCCCCACAGCCAGGTGCCCTCAGGCAGATCCTGAGCACTGCCCCACACCCACAGGGGGCCAGGCTCGGGGCAGCCATGCCCCCATCCCTCCTGCACCTTGATCCTATCCACCGCCTCCTGGGCCTGTGCCATGCGGACGCTGGTCGGGGGGTTCCTCTCTGAGGCCAGCTGTGTGGAGCCCAGGTACTTGGCCCCAAAAATCACACCATCCAGCAGGTCCTCTGGGTCACAAGGGCCTGGAACTGAGGTGTTGGGAGGGATTGAGCAGGGGCTGCTCCCCCACCTCTGATACTGGGGGTACCAACTCCTGCTGCCCATCAGCTGCATTCCTACACATGATGAAGCAGCTCAGTGCTTGGTACATGGGCACCTGGCACCACCGGGGGACCAGGGCTGCTTCCCCCTTCCCCTGGGAACACATGGCATCCCTTTCCCCCAAGTATACCCCCTCCCTGATCCCTGACGCACCTCCATTTCCTCAGCAAAGTCTCAAACAAGCCACCTGGAGCCTGGTGCACCCACTCCGGATGGGCGCAGAGCTGGCTGTTCCCTCCCCAACTGGGACCCCGACCAGCCCCATTCAGGGTCAGAGCAGGTGGGTCAGGACTCCTGGATGCTCAAGCACAGAAGCAACTCACCTTCTTTGAAGGCTGGGCAGGATGATGGGCATTCCATGTTCTGCAAAGCAACGAGAGAGCAAGTGAGGCTGTGGCTGGGACCTCAGGGATTCAGCCTGCCTGGCCCTGGAGCAGTGGGACAGCAAGGGCAGAGCGTCCCTGGGGATGGGGGAAATGGCACAGGGTCCCAGAGCTGGACAGGGAGGAGCAGGGTCCTAGGCCTGTGCGGGTGCTAGTGCAGGGTCCTGGGGCTGGAGGGGAGGATGGCACAGGATCCCAGGACCAGAGGGGCTCTTCGGACCCAAGGCACACATGAATCAGCCAGCCATGCAAGCATGCATTCAGAGCCAAACCTGGTACCAAGGGTCTTTTCTGGGCAATCTTGCAGTGCAAAGCCCTGTAAGACCCAAGGAAAGTCATCCCTGGCTCTCCTTTGCTCCCATCCCAGACCCCAGGAGAGAGCAGAGCCATGGGACATGTCCTGGCTCCTGCTGCCCCATCGCAGCCCAAGGCACAGTGCACTCACAGTCACAGCACCCTGAGGAGGCTGCTCTGTCCCGGGGGCCAGAGCGGAAGGCAGGGCTGCCCACGCCAGCTCTGGAGAACCTTCCTGAGCACCCTCGCAGGCAGAATCGTCCTCGCAAAGCCTCTCTCCATAACACCAGCTGCCAGAAGTTTCTTCCTCCGAGCTCTCTGGCCTCCCCAGCCCTTCAGGCTTCCCCACAGTGGCTGGTTCCTCCCGAGCCTGCAGCATCTCCAGGTTGGTCCCAGCCAGGACATCGGAGTGGGCCAAGGGGGTCTCGGCACCAGCCTCGGGCAGCCCCCCCTCGTAGCACAGGAGGCTCAGCAAGTCCTCCCGGTCAGCCTCGGCGAAGAGCAGCCCGTGACAGGGCCGGTCGCAGGCGGAGTGCTGGGGGCAGCAGGGACGCATCGCCTGGCCCCGGCCCGTGGCCACGTGCAGCGGGCACGGCCGGCACCTGCCCGAGCACTGCCCGCGGCCCCGCCGGGCACCAGCGCTCGAGGGGGATGGCGAGCCCTGCTCTGGGGCGGACGAGCGGTCGCAGAGGTTGGCGTCGAGGGTCTCGAGCTGGGCCAGCAGCCCCTGGATCTCCGAGGGTTCGTCCCCCACATCCTCGGCCCACTCGGCGCGGGGCTCGGGGGTCTCATCCAGCTCCATGCCCGCGGGGTCGGCGCTGCTGGGGGTCCGAGGGTGCCCCGTGCCTCGAGGGGCGCTCCCGGAGCTGGGCTCCCAGCGGGCAGAGCCCTGCGGCACCGCGGGCACCGCCTCCGCTTCCATCGCTCTCCCCGAGCCCCGGCACAGCTCGGTCCGT
>VZTG01009767.1:383007-426039 GCA_013397845.1 Melanocharis versteri | reverse complement strand
CATTAAGAGGCCTTGGGCAGGCGGGGAGGCAGCAGGGGTGACCCAAAAGGGTGCTGAGCGGGAGGCAGGTGGCAGCATGGGGAGGGCGGGGGGGCAGGACGATTAGCCAAGGAGACCTGGTGGAGGGTCCTGACCCGAATCCCAGCTGGCGCTGGGAGTCCCCATGCAGCCCCACTGGGAACACTGGGAGAGGGCTGCCCATCAGGGCAGGATGGGTGGGGCCCTGCTGTGGAGCGGGTATGGAGGACTGAGGTGGTGGTGACAGAGCTCGTTGGGGACCTCAGTGCCACCATCCCAGCAGCTGGCACTGGGTGGCGAGCCCAGCCCTGGGAGGAGCAGCAATGCGGGATGGGATCAGTGTGCACTGGGTACCACAGCTGCTACCACTCTGTCAGGGACCTGGCGAAGGACTGGTGTGGCACAGGCTGTCCCATCCCACAGGTGGGGTTTGTGCCTGAAGGGAGATTTTCTGAGTTCTATAGGAAAGCTGCTGAACGGGGATGGGAATGATGGCAGAGCCAGCAGGGATGATGAGGACAGCAGGGACAGTGGGGCCACCAAACACCAGGACACTCCCTGGTGTCAGGCCCAGACGAGCCTGTCTCACGCTCCCTGCGATGCTCCAGCAGCCACCAGCCCCTGGACTGGTACCCGAAGGGCTTCCAGGGGGAACTGGGCATCTCGTGCATCCAGGCACCTCCTTGCTCCGTGTGCTCCAGCCGCGGCGGCTCTGCTGGCAGCGCTGAACTCGGTGAGGCAGCTCTCGGCCCGCCGGCGCTGGGTCCGGCCGCCCCCTCCCAGCGCGGCACCGCGGCCGTGGGCAGCCCGGGCAGGGCCGTCCCCGCAGCCTTTCCGGAGCAGATGGCAGCGGCCTGGGGAGGACGGAGGCGGCTCAGCGCGTCCTTCCTTTCATGCCCACACAGCGTGATTCCCGGCGGCTCCGGCTCCGGGAGGTGCCGCTGGGGCCAGCGCTGGCCGTACATTTTACACGGGTTCAGCGAGCTTAGTCCTCGGGGACAGGCGATTCAGGAAGATTAGACCTCGCTAAAATAGGCAGGTATTAGTGATCTCAGCAGCCCCCGGCCTTCCGGCGCGACGGCATTTAAGCCAGCGCTGCGGCCGAGCGCCCAGGAGAGAGTCTCTGGCGGGGCAAGAGGCAGTCAGGCTCCCTGGCCCAGCCAAAGGGATGCCCCTGCTGCCCGCACTGGCAGGGGATGCTCGAGCATGGGAGTAAATGCTCCACACCTCCTCCCAGTGCTGTCCTAAAGAGATAGCCAGGGTGATCACTGGGTCCCACTGACTCCCGTGCTTGGGGGCTGCTGCAGAAGTGGGGGACGGACCCAGTGGCCAAGCATCCTGAGCTGGTTGGTGGCTCAGGGGACACGGGGCAGCCCGGCTCCAGCGCTGTCATCATGTCCCCTCACCAACCAGAACAGGGACTGTGTGGGCGCGGGATATGGCAGGACGACCAGAAGGGTGCCGGCGAATGCTGTATTTATTGAGCCAAATGGTGCACGGCGCCAGGGTTGGTGAAGGGGTAACAGTGTCAGGGACCTGCTCCATACGGGGGCTCACACCAGGAGTACCACGAGAGGGACCTGACCATAACGGGGACCCAGGCATTCCGCACCCCAGCAGACCCTGGGAAAGCAACTGGGCATGGTTTTGGGGAAGAAAACCCACGCCCAATATGTGTATTGGGACCCGCACCCCAAGTAAAGGCACCCAGAGCCTCTGCATCCCGTGGCTCCCGGGGACAGGGGCTGCCGGTGTCACCTGCCGCGGGGCGGGCGGCGGTGCTACATCAGGGCGCACTTCTCCTTCACCTGGTCCACGCCGCCCAGCGCGCGGTCCCGCAGCGCCGGCAGCTCTACGTCCCGCAGCTTCGCCAGGAAGGCGAAGGCCCCGGCGCTGCCATCCTCCTCCTCCTCCTCCTCGCTGCGCACCATGGCTGCCAGGTCCTGCGGCAGCTCCACCGCACCTCCGGCCCGGTGCACCTGGGCATCGTCCCTCTCGTCCTGCACGCGGGTGGGAGAGGGTGTCGGGTGGGGACAGACTCTGTGCCTACCACGGTGGAGCGGGGGACAGAGGACAGAGAAGAGCCAGTCCCAGGGTGCTGGGGACATGGGGGGATTCCAGGACTGTCCAGTGCCAGACTCGGACGCTGGATGGACAGTGGGCGGCCGATAGTCAGACGGAGACAGTGGCCGTCTGCTGCCCTCTTCAGGAATCCCTCCCATCCAGGGCAGCATGGTAGCCGTGTGCCTGGGGCTGTTCCGGGTGATGTAGGGTCAAGGGGAGCCCCCCAGGTCCCACTGCAGACAGGCTGGTTCTTACCTGGGCCAGGTGGTACTTGTCCCGCAGGCACATCCGCACCGTGGCCCGCTCTGCCTTCCTCTGTGCAAACACCTTGTCCCGCTCGATCCTGCAGCAGGTGCCACACCATCACCCCCACCTCACCGAGCCCCCCCCAGGACCACCCCGACATCACCCTGGTCCTCCTGCAGAGCAGGTCCAGGGCAGGAGGGAGGAGAAGGTCTGAGACCCACAAGAAGGTTAAAGTGGTGACCTGGAGCAGGAGCCACATCCTGTCCACCCAGCCCCAGCACCCAGATTCAGAGGTGCTTGATGAAGGCACCCATTGCAGGGACTTGCTCCTCCTGCAGCCTCTCATCTCCATGGTGCCGAGCTGCTGGGTTACCACAGCACCCAGTCCCGGGGAGATGGGACCTTAATCCCATCTCATGCTGACCCCCCATCCCTTGGCTCCAAGGGTGCTGGGCGGGAACCACCCTGGGGCTCTTGACACCCGGCAGTTCCCCTTGTCACCTGTGGTGCACGAAGGCACTGTCACAGCCCTGTGCCAGCACCTCTGTGGACCTCCCATGCTGTGGGGGAGAGACACTGAAGGGCACCTGCTCTGCACTGTTTTGTGCCCCAGCTGCCTCCCCATCCCTGTCCTGTGCCACTCTGGGGAAAGCCCACAGCAGATGGGATCCTGATTCTGGCGTGTTGGGGGCCCCTAGTGACCTGCCCAGCCCCGGCAAAGCCTTACTTGTCCTCCAGCAGCTGCCGCTGGTACTCCTCAAACTCCTCGCGGGCCACGCCGTTGGGCAGCGCAGCTGCCTTGTCATCCTTGGGGGCCCCCTTGGGTGACTCGTCCTTGCCCCCCTGGAAGCTCTTCAGGGCGGCCGTGAAGAAGGAGGCCATGGTGGGTGGTGGTGGCAGCTCTTGCCCCAGGTACACACTAGGTCCCAGTGCCTGCAAGGTCAGTGGGACCAGCCCCAGGGGCACTGCGGATCAGGGGCGGATTAAGGCATTAGGAGGGGAAGCCACAGCCAGGGTGGAAAGACCTTCCCTTCGCTGCACCCAAGGGTGCTTGCGGGCGACAGTGGCAGTGTGGGGACACAGCAGGTGCTGCCACATCAGAGTGACGGGGAGGTGGAAGGAGTCATTGAACTGCAGCACACGCTGGGTCAGGCTGAAATACCCCTCATTACCATGGGTCCCAATTTGGGGCAGCACCCATGGGGCCGGGCCAAGCCCTGAGGAGAGCCCCATGCCATGGGCACCCAGAACCACACACACAGGGGGATTGGAGGTGCAGGAAGTCAGCACAGAGGAGACACAAGAGGATTAGCCAAAAAAACCCAATCGAGGGTCAAAGGACTGGCAGCAGATGAGGCGGTGGCGGGTGCACACCCATCCGTGCAGCAGCCTCGTGCCCCCGCTAATCCCTGCTCCACCGAGACTCGAGATTGCTTGGGAGCCTGCAGGGCCGGGGGCTCTCCACTGCTGGGGATGTGCCCCGTGCCTGTAATCTATACAAAAGCAATTCCCATACAGCCTCTGATTAAAGCATAATCCCCTGCTGCACAGATCCCCGATGGGAGAGGGTCTGGATGGTATGGGGGGCTCCGAGGGCCAGAGCTCCTGCCCCCCCACCAAGCCTTTCACTGGGCTTTGTCAGGCCCCAAGTGAGAGATAGGCCTAATTTCACCCCAGAGGCTTAAAGATGCTGTTGAACTAATTTCTTTGGTTTAATCAAAAAGCCCAAATCATGTGGTTTAGCTGGCTGTGCTGGCATCCCTGTGTGGTGGGGCTAGGCGCTGGGGCAGGGCTGAGTCAGGGTGGGGTCTCATCCTCCGGTGAGTGGAGATGTCCAGTCCTGTCTCCCATCACTGGGAGTCGTAGCTTGAAGGGACCCCACATGCAGCATCTGCTGCTGGGGCTGAGCACAGCGGGTGTGGGCACGGCTCCTTTGGGGTCTGCACTCCCCTCTCTGGTGGGGCAGGGGAGATCTGGCAACCTTCTCTGGGCTGTGTGGTGGGTAGAAGGACCATAATGGGATGGAGGGAGGCTACTGCCCCATCTGCACAGGGAGAGAGCAGCACCACAGGCCATCCTGTTCCCGGCCCCTATTGCCCTGCCACTCCCAACCCTGGAGGGCCCAGAGGCTTCAGGTCCTGGGTCCTGGTAGCAGGATGAGGGTTAAATGTCCCTCAGGTGCTTCAGCTCCTTCTGCAACTTCTCTGTGAGTTTCTTGAAGGACGGGCGCTTGCCTGGCTCCAACTCCCAGCAGCTCTTCATGAGGGCATAGATGGTGGGTGGGCAACCCTCGGGGGGGTCCATGCGGTACCCCTGCTCCAGCAGCTCTGTCACCTCCTTCAGGGCCTGCCGGGATGGAGAAGCCAGCTGGGAACCCCCTTCCCTGCTCTGGTCAGGGAGCAGTGGGATGTCCCTGTCCCATCATTGCCAGGGGAGTGTAACCTGTGGTGTTGCTTGGCACAGTGCTCACCAGCTTGGGGTAGGGTGCCCGTCCAAAGGAAAAGGTTTCCCACAGGAGGATCCCGTAGCTCCACACATCTGACTTGGAGGAGAATTTCTGTGGCAGCAGGAGAGGGGGAGGCTGAAGCCAGCCGAGGGCTGCGCCGGGTCCCCGTTGCTTCCCAAGGGCAAGACAGAGGACAGTGACTGTGCCCTGCCCCCCCTCAGCTCCCCAGAGTGTGAACACCCCCCCAGTCCCATCACCCGGCCCCAATTCCCACTGCACGCCTGCTCAGGACAGAGATAGAATTTTGGGAGATGCAGGGCTGACTGTGCCAGAGGCCACAGACCACTGTGGGGCAGGGAAGGATCGGTGGGAATGGGAGCAAGCAGGGTCAGCCCAAGGCAGTGAGATGCTTTGGAAGGACCCCCTGGCCAGCCCCTTCCCTCTCATTGTCGCTCACATTGTGTTTCAAGGCCTCTGGTGCCGTCCACTTCACAGGGAGCAATGTGGCATCTGCACCCTTGGGGTTGACCCGGGCCAAGCCAAAGTCGCTCACTTTGGCCACGTTCTCCTCAGAGATGAGGATGTTGCGGGCAGCCAGGTCCCGGTGCACCAACTTCTTGGACTCAAGGTAGTCCATGCCTTGAGCCACATCCCTGCCACAACCGAGTGAGACAGAGCCATGTCACCGTGTGTCCCCTAGGGCTGCACAGGGGGATGCAGAGCCCTGGATCCCAGCCCAGAGGAAAGAGAGGGACTTACAGGGCGAACAGGAGGAGCTGCTGGGTTGGGACGAGCGCCCGGCCCCGTGTGCGCAGGAAGTTCACCAGGTTGCCCTGACAGAGGACGATAAAATGAGTCAGAACCAACAGGATGGGGCTGCCAGGAGACTTTGCCTTCTGCAGGTGCTGCAGTGCCCAGCATCTGCGATGAGTCAGCCCCTGGACAGGGATATTGTCCCCAAATCTAAGTGGTGATGGGTCCCACTGGCTGAGGAGCAGCCAGGTGCTCTCACCTTGCTCATGAACTCCATGACAATGTAGAGGCCATTGTGCAGGATCACTCCCAGCAAACACACAAGGTTTTTGTGCCGGACCTTCCTGGAATGGAGGGGATCCAAGTCAAGGAGGTGCCTGCTTGTCCCGGGCCACAGGCAGGGTTGGGCCACACCTCCATGGGGCACTCACGTCATGGCAGCTGTTTCAGCAAGGAAGGCCTGGGCAGTCACATCACACTTGATGTTCTTCACAGCCACCCTCTGCCCCATGTACTCACCCTGCAGGACATCTGGGAGAGCATGGGAGAGTCAGGCTGAGCCCCACACCTGGCCTCCTGCACCCCAGGCTGAGCCCCCTATGCCATGAGATGGGAGGGGGATCAGGGGGTGCCATCTGGGGAAGCTGCAGCTGGAGAACATCCAGCCTCATCCTCTCACCTACCTCCAAACTCGCCTTGCCCAATGCGGTCTCCCAGTGTGAGGTGCTTCAGGTTCAGCAACCAGCCAGCTGGGCATGGGCACAAGGGCAGGTTAGCAGGGGCCACCAGTGGGGCCTTGTCCCTAAAACGCAGACCACAGTCCTCTCCCACCATCCCTACCTTTGGCCAACTCCTCTTCAGCTGACTTCATCCCAGATTTTGGTTTGGGCTTCACCAGCTTGGTGCAGATGGCTCCCTGCTCCTTCATGTAATGCTGTCAAGGAATGAACAGATGGAGGTGATGCCAGCTCTTACCCTCAGGCTCAGGGTGTGAGTCCAGGGAACAGCTTTGGGATGCTCCACGAGACCGCACCATCACCACCCTCGAGGGCAGCCTATGTCTCAGCCTTGCTCCCCACCAGGCACAGCCAGAGGAACACCACGATGGACCACAGGGAATATGGGATGCTACCAGTGGGGTTGAACCCTTGGCAGGTGCCACAGCAGCTGAGGGCAATTTGCAGAGGCGATGGGAGCGGAAGCAGCCAGACAGGATGGGACAGGATGGGAGAAGATGGGATGGAACAGGACAACCTTTGGAGTTTTAAAGTGGGGCTGGGGCAGCTGAGAAGGGAAAGGAGCCACCCAAAGGTAGTTGTGTCTAAAAGGAAAACACAAGACTGCAACTCCCTGGAGAGGAGACAGGGCGAGGATGGACCATCAGGAAAAGCTCACTGGAAGGGCAAGAACTCACACAACAGCCTGAGAGCCCTGTGGGGTCAGCAGGTGAGAGGGGGCTTTGGGTGGAGGGAGACAACGGCAAAATGCCTCAAAGTCCAGAGGAGGCAGAGGCCACCAGAGCCTTCCTGTGTGAAGTACTGAATAAGCAGGGATGGGGGGAATGTGGCCCTTGGCTGGGGACTGGGACTGCAGCTGGCACAGCTGGTTTGCAGAGACATCGTTGGGATATCCCAGATCCGCCCACTGCACCCCAAAATGAGAGGGAACCAGGAGCCTTTGAAGGGGATAGAGAATTACACCACATAATAAACACCAATGAAAACCACACAGAACAGGACAAGGACCTGCCACTGCTCTGTGTGAGCCCATGATGTCCTTGCCCTTCTCTGGCACTGGTGGGACCCTCTGCCTGGGGAGTCTCACCTCAATCATGTCAATGAGGTTGGAGAAGTACTGCTGGCTGTCGATGCTAAGCGTGTTCTCCTCGTGCACCACGCGGTAGTGGATCACCTCCTTGCCGAAGCTCACACACAGCACGTAATCACCAGGGTGCCGGACAGACTCACGCACCAGGAACAGCCCATCCTCAGGGGGCTGCAGCTCCTGCACTGCCTCCATCCCTGAGATCTTTCCGTGGAACCAGCTGAGGAGAGGAGCATTGGAGAGGGGGCTGAGCCAGGGGGCTTCCCCCAGGTGCAGCAGTGAGATAGGGAAAGCAGAGCCTGTGCCAAAGCTACACAGACCCTACTGCATGAAACCCCTCTCCATGGGGTCCATCCAAGTTGGGTGGGCACAACTAGGGGTCTTTAAAGCCAGGTACTGGCCCCAGCAAATCCCTCCATTGCCAGGGCATGGCTACAGGATGCTCTGTCCCCAGCTGCCCACCCAAAACATGGATGGGGGGGAACACACTGGACTCATCTGCTCTTGCAGCTCCCAGGGGCTCAGCTGGGCTCACCTGGCCCCCCCCAGTCACCCCAGCTGTACTCACGGCATCAGGCTGAGTTTGGGGTCGACGCGGATGGCCCCACGCTCCCGCAGTGCACTGGCTGCCAGCAGCCCCTCCTGCCCCGTCTCGTTGTGCCTGGCGCGGTACCAGCCTTTGCCCTGGGGACAAGAGGGTCTCAGAGCAAGGGAAGGAAGGGGGGATCCCTCTGAGAAGGGAGGGACTGGCTCTGGCAGCTGAGCTGATGGCACTGGAGTACCATTCTGGCCATGCCCTCTCAGCGCAGCATGTACCTGAGCACCCACAGGTCTCACCTCCACAGCCTCGATGATGGTGACCATATCACCCTTCCGGAAGGCCAGCTCCCGAGGCTTGGGCTTGGTGTGGTCATGCTTGGTGACACACTGCGTCCCGGGGGGCCAGTGCTTCTGCAAGGACAAGGCAGCGTCAGTAGGGACAGTGAGAGCCGGACCCCTCTGCTTCCCACAGGCACCAGAGCCAGCCCCAAGGACCATCTGAAACCCTGGCTGGGGACCAGGGGCACTGGGCATGAGCCCTCCTCCACCCCACTTCGGTCCTGGGGGCACACGTCCCCCCGGTGTCAGCTGGAATTGCTGGTGTCCCTGTGCAGCCCCGCTCACCCCAGACATGGCCAACTGTCAGCGCATCAGGGACTCCCTGTCCTCTCCTGCTGCCACCTGCAGAAGAAACCAAAGGGGCTGTGGAGGGACCCAGCTGAGCTGGCTTGTCCCAGGTCACAGCTGCTGTCCCAGGCCACCGCTGCTGTCCCACAGGCTCCCCAGGCCAGTGCAGCTCCTGTCCCTCACACAGCTTTGCGCCACGGGATGGAGGAAAAGGCTCAGAGCAGGCTGCAAACCCTGCCTGTGCCAGCTGTGTCCTGGGGACACTCCTGTCCCGCTCACAGAGGGGAGCAGGACCCAGCACTCCTGCTCTCTGCCTCTGCCACGAAAGAGGGGCCCCAGCTCCCACCAGCTCTGCTGGCACGGCAAGAGCCCTGTGCCACAGCTGTGTGGGAGTAATGTGGTTTTACCAGGAAGTTGCTTTTTCACCTCCTCTTTCAGGAGGTCTGCATCATCAGGGCCATGAGAGGCACCAGCCATGGCCCCGCTGAAGTGGGATGCAGCAGGGCTCATGCGGGGGCTGCCTGGCAGCAGGGACACTGACAGGCAAGGCTGGGCTGACGTGGGACTGTCACATGCACTGGCTGTGGGATGATTGTACAATGTCCCTGTGCTGCCCTTGACACCCACTGGTCATGATGGGATGCATATGACAACTCTGCAATTTAAAATTGTGGGTCTTTTGCTCCTGGAGCCCTTCATCCCCACTGTCACCTCCTTGGGAGGATCATAGAATCAGAGAACGGTGTGGTTTAGGAGGGACCTTAAACCCCATCCTATTCCACCCCCTGCCATAGGCAGGGACACCTTCCACTATCCTGGGTTGCTCCAAGCCCTGTCCAACCTGGCTGCTCTGGGCAACCTGTGTCAGGGTCTCCCCACCCTCACAAGGAGGAATTCCTTCCCAATATCTCACCTAACCCTGCCCTCTGGCAGTGGGAAGCCATTCCCCCTTGTCCTGTCCCAGTCCCTCTCCAGCTGTCCTTTAGGCCCCTTTAGGCCCTGCAAGGGGCTCTGAGGTCTCTCTGGATCCTTCTCTTCTCCAGGTGAGCACCCCCAGCTCTCCCAGCCTGGTTCCAGAGCAGAGGGGCTCCAGCCCTTGGAGCACCTTTGTGGTCTCCTCTGGACTCATTTCAGCAGCTCCATGTCTTTCTGTGCTGGGGACCTCAGAGCTGGACGCAGCTCTGCAGGTGGGGTCTAACCAGAGCAGAGCAGAGGGGCAGAATCCCCCCTCCCCTGCTGCCCATGCTGTGGGATGAGCCCTTGGAGCAGAGATGACTTTGCTCCTTTGGAGGGTGAGTCACAATCACTGCTCTGCATCACTGGTGGTAAACTCGTCTCTGTGGCAGTGCAGATCCAAGGACTGATAATGCCAGCCCATATCCACAACAACAAAACAGGGACAATTGCAGCTGCTACAAGGTTAGTATCAGAAGGCAGCAGTTTTGTCTCTACCAGAAGCCATCGTTAGCCAGCACTGCCATCCCCTCGCCCTGCAGCCCATCCATGGCACACATAACACCTTGTCTTGGTGAAGCTGGGGATGTGAAGGCAGCCACTGTGTGCCTGTTCCCCAGCAGGCACAACCAAAGGCTGACGTGACTGGGTGCAGCTCAGATCACTTCCAAGATGGTGAAGACCTCATGAACACAGAGCTTCAGAACAGGGTCTGCTCCATACTCCTGCCGTGGTGTATCCTGGTCCAAGGAGGGATGTGCTGGCTGAGCCAGGAGGGCTGATGGCAGCTCTCACAACTGTCCTTCATTTTCTGCTGCTCCAGGACAAATTTTATGTGAAAAGCAGCAACCGTTTGGTAAATCCTGCCCCCATGTGCAGACAGCACTTGGTGCTGGGAAGGAACAGATACTCCACTCGAGTACTGAAGGGAAGAGCTTCTCCTCTGCCCAGCTGGCCCTAGGGTTCGGGGCGCTGGACACACACCCTCACATGGACACCTGCCGCTGGCAGAGCCTGGACACCAGCCAGTGCCTCACCCAGGCACCAGCAGGGACAGCAGTGAATCACCTCCCTCCTGGTGACACTCACATGCCTTGTCCTAAAGCAGCTCTTTGTTCCTGGAGGTGTTTGATCCATTAGGTTCCCATCACTGGAATGAATGTTCCCACAAGCAGAGTGTGCAGGCAGAAAGCCTGAGAGGAGATATTTGCCTCCTTCTTTGTTTTGGGGCTGTTCTGTACTTTTATGAATTGGTAAACCTGAGTAATTGTAATGAGGTTGAGAAGCACAGAAACAGGGTGGGGGTTGGTAGAGCTGTCCCAGCCCTGGACTGGAGAGCTCAACCTTATTCCCAGTGCACAGGGTTACCCCGGCTGAGGAGGTGCCCGGCCTGACAGCACCGTGACAGGAGGGGACACTGCCAGCGGAGGCTGCACCTCTGGATGCGATGGAGCCCACACGCTGTGCACTCCCCTCCGGAACACAAACGCGCGGCTGCACCGGGTGTCACTCGGACAAAGGGCAGGTACAGCTCCTCTGCTGGAAAACGGGTGACACCCGGGCATTCCCCCCACTGCCCACCACGCTCAGCACCACGCCCGCTCCCTCCCTGCTGCCAGAGTGGACGGAAGGACACTTCATCTGCCCTCGACGCCTCTCAGACCTTGCTCTTACCTCTCAGCAGTGGCCATGTGGGGCCGCGGGCAGCGATGTCAGGGGAAGCTCACAGCTGAACTTGGACTTGGATTCCTGAACTTCTGGTGAGTCTCTTTCCTACACAAAGCCAAGCTCTACGTTCAAGGGTAGCTCCCAGACAGAGCCGGGGCCCAATTTCCTGATTTCTCTGCTGGTGAGGCTGTGATGCAGCGTCCGGGCGGTCCCTGTGCCGGCGCCGCCTGCGCCCTCAAACCTCCATCAGAAATGACTCATTATTTGACAACACTTAGAGCAACTTCTGCCCTTTGAGGCACAGTTACACACCCTCGCTAGAAGGGAACTGGAGGTCACCAGATCCTGTCCCCTGTGGCACTGTGGGGGAGTCAGCATCCCCCTGCAAACAGGGACAGTTGCTGTCACCACCACTGGCCTGGCCAGAGCTGTGACAATGGAGTGGGTGCTTGTGGTGGCAACAGCTCTCCCCGGAGGCTGAGTCTCAGGAGAGGAAGAGCTGGGACCAGGGATCCCCGAGTGCAATTCTGTCTCAACATCGACTCTGTGTGCCTCAGGGCAGATTGATCTGGGAGCACAGACACCCCTCGCTGTTCCACTGGGGGTGACAACCCAGAGGCATCACGGGTTGGGGCAGGCAATGGCAGAGAGACCTTTAACTGAGCACCACTGTCAAAGAGAAGCAGCTTATCTGTATCCTGCAGCATCCACAATGAGTCGGGAGTGCCTTCACAGTTCATCATCCCACCCAGAAAACCAGACACCAATTTTGCACTAATGTTCAGCATTTCCAATATTCTTAGCAAAATGGTGAAAAAGAAGAAAATGCAGTTGTAGGCAGACACCAGACTTCAATCAGGGGTCTTGGGATCTTTTTGGGTGTACTTTTAAAAAACAATTTAATAAAATAGTGTTTAAGCCTTCTGAAAACACTGGCAATTCAAGGGCAAAGGCAGTGTAGAAGAAAACTAATCCAAACTAGCTGGTACTTTCAGGTCCTTTATTTTTCCATCCACAAACAACTTCCCTAAGCCATTCATAGGATTCTTGGGGAGGATTTCCCCAGGAGCACTCCTTGCATTATTCCCTGTATTTGTCAGGATGGATTCATAGAAACCTGGTCTGTTCAGGCTGGAGAGTAAACACATGAGTTCATCCTTACAGCTCTGCGCTGCACTCCCAGGATCTGCACAAGTCTTCCCACAACAAACAGAAATGTTTTGTACTTTTGGTTTTTGCCACATCTGGCCGTTGTTATAGACATGACCATGAGCCGAAGAACTCGGCGTCATGCGCAGGGAGCCACTCCCTCAGATGTAATAAATGGGCTTTCTCTGTCCTGCTGCACAGCCAGCAGAGATTCCCAGGTGCCTCTGCTTGAGCTGGTGTCCCCTTTACATCCTGGCGCATGCCACCCAGCCAGAGCCTGAGCCTTGAACACACGGAACCTCAGCACTGCCTTCTCCCTTCTCCGGTGCAGCAAAGACAACGCCCAGCTTAGCGGGTACAGCTGAACCACTCCGTGCCCGGGTCCCTCCAAAAGCTACAGAGCCAAAACATCGGGGCTGTGCAGCCCTTCCCAAGTCACTGAGTGAATGGGCAATAGTATGGGAATGCTTGTCTCACTTTCTAGCCTTGAGGCTTTGCCTACTTGCCGGTCTTCTTCCTGGCATCCTGCATTTGGGCCAGGGAGAGCAAGGCTCAACATCCTACAGAGCAAATTACTGAGCAGTGCCATTCCTGACAAAATCAAAGTTATCCAAAGGAGCAGAGTTTGGAGGTGGAGAGATGGGCTACAGTATTCGTCAGGAACAGCACACATTTTGTACAAAAAAACAGCTCCTGTCATCTCAGCAAGATCTGGGCATTAGCAATCCCAAACCCACAGGCTCTCCTTTGCCAACTCAACCCTCTTTGGTCCACTTGCACAATACCATTGGACTTGCCAGATATGTACCTTCCAGCCTGAGGAGTCTGCCCTGCATTTCAAACCTTCAAAACGGGAACCAGAAAATGGCAATAAGTCATGAGAGCAGACACCCAATCTCCAGCATTTAAAGGGAACATCACTGAGTTAAAACATGCTTTATCACAGCAAAGATTTATATTTCCACCCAGAAATATAGAATCACAGAATCCCAGAATGGCTGGTGTTGGAAGAGACCTTGAGTAGTATCCCCTTCTAAACCCCTGCCACGGGCAGGGACATATTCCACTACCCCAGGTTGCTCCAAGCCTCGTCCAACGTGGCCTGGAACATTCCCAGGGATGAGGCAGCCACAGCTGCTCTGGGCAACCTGTGCCAGGGCCTCCCCACCCTCACAGCCAGGAATTTCTTCCCAATATCCCATCTAACCCTGCCCTCTGCAATGGGAAGCCATTCTCCCTTGTCCTGTCCCTCCATCCATTGTCCCCAGTCCCTCTCCAGCTCTCCTGGAGCCCCTTCAGGCACTGGAAGGGGCTCTGAGCTCTCCCTGGATCCTTCTCTTGTCCAGGTGAACACCCCCAACCCTCCCAGTCTGGCTCCAGAGCGGAGGGGCTCCAGCTCTCAGAACATCTCTGTGGCCTCCTCTGGTCTCACTCCAGCAGCTCCACATCCTTCTGGTATTGGGGGCCACAGAGTTGGAGGCAGCTCTGCAGGTAATTGTTGGTTCATTTGGAGAGAGGATCATTTGAAAGGGTCTTTCACCCTGAATAAGCTTTAGGTGATGCCTTAAGCTCACCCTCCTGAGAGTGGCTGTGCCTAGCACTGGTTCAGGTGCTCTTGAAAACCTGCTTCTTTCTCTCTGCATCACCAGGAGCCAGACTGATGCCTCCAGGAGCGATTCCCCTCTGTCCCCAGCAGCCCCACAGAACAGTGTTGACAGAAGAGGTATTTCCCCTAAACCTGTGCAGAGCAAATAACCACGCTCAAATCTCTGCCCCAGCAAGAAAGCAGAGCCTGGGCAGGCTCAAGGGAGAAGCGTAAGATGCTCAGATGCAGCTGAACACGCGAGCTGGTACAGCCAGCCCCAATGTCAGGGCAGCTGTTTTAGGGGGACACATCTGGCCTTGCCTGCAGTGTCCATGCTGGAGTGTTGTGTCTGTCTGGGGGGGCCGTGCAGCACTCAGAGGCTTGTCCCACATCTGGTTCTTGGTTTTTTCAGGCATCTGTGTCACTTGCCCTGAATGGGGACTGCTCCATCAGTCAAAGTCTTTAGTATTTGGTATCACAACTTGGCTCCCATTACTAGCAGCACTTGTGGCAGTGTCCAATGGCTTCACTTCCTAATTTCTAATGAGGAAATCTTTTTACAGTGGATGAACCTTTTCATCCTCTTTTGATCTGACAAAGGTCAGGGTAGAAAGTGCTCATGATATTTCAACACTTCCCAATCTTTCTGATTTACCAGTAACAGAGGATGATAACTGGATGGCAAAATGAAGATCACAATCAAGGCACAAGGTTATGATAGCACTAAGTGTACAGGGGGACAGCAGCAGCTCCAGCAGACCTCAGAACAGGCTGCAGTGGGTTAGTTCATACAGTCGTCATGTAGTGATGGGACAAGGGGGAAAGGCTTTAAACCGAAGGAGGGTGGGTTTTGATGGAATATTAGGAAGAAATACTTTTGGTTATGAGGATGTTGAGGCCCTGGCACAGGTTATCCAGAGCAGCTGTGGCTGCCCCTGGATCCCTGGAAGTGTCCAAGTGTCCAAGTGTCCAAGTGCCCAAGTGGACAGGGCTTGGAGCAACCTGGGATCGTGGAAGGTGTTCCTGTCCAGGAAGTGAAACTGGATGAGCTTTAAGGTCCCTTCCAGCCCAGCCATTCTGGGATTCTGATTCTATAAAACAGCGCATCTATGTAAACATCTATGGAAGCTTTGAAACACATCCCTCTCCAAATATATATTTTTGTACGGCTTATGACCTTTATCCCAGAATATCTAAACAGAACCTTCTTTACACCCCCCCAAAATGTACTGAAAGAAGAAACAGCCTCATTTCACAATAAACAATGCAGAAATAATGTTTTTCAGTAAGTTCTAAAAAGCCATTCAAAATACTCCAAAAAAGACTGAAGGAATATGAAGAGTGATTTGAAACTGAACTTTAAATGAAGAATCACAGTATTCCACAATGGTTTCGGTTGGGAGGGACCTTAAAGGTTATCCAGTCCCACCCCCCACCATAGGCAGGGACACCTTCCACTAGACCACACTGCTCCAAAGCCCCCTCCAACCGGGCCTTGAGGGATGGGACAGCCACAGCTGCTCTGGGCAGCCTGGGAGCCAAGAATTCCTTCCCATCTAGCCCTGCCCTCTGGCAGTGGAAGCCATTCCCTCTTGTCCTGGCACTCCAGGCCCTTGTCCCCAGTCCCTCTCCAGCTCTCTTGGAGCCCCTTTAGGCCCTGGAGGGGGCTCTGAGGTGTACCCGGATCCTTCTCTTCTCCCAGTGAACACCCCCAGCTCTCCCAACCTTCAACAAATACATGAAGCTGAAGCCTGTGGCAATTCTTACTATCTGGTGGTGCCATATCCGAAAACCAAGGTGTCAAGCTCTGGTTCTCTCCATTGCACTCTTTTTCCAGGTACCACCATGACAGCACCAAAACCGCGCTACAGCTCAGTCAACTTTGTTCAAAAGCACTGAGAAGGAAGTGTCTCCATGTGTCTGTACCACGCTGTACACTGCTGCTCCCAAACAGCAGCCCCTGGAGCCCAGGATCCCTGCTTCAAAGGGTGGGGGGAAACCCCAAACCCACACAACAAAACCTGGCAGCTTCAAGCACTTCAGGCCAGAGGGCAGAAATCTAAAGTGATAAAATGTTTAAAGGATACACATGATACCAGAGTGTGTGTGGGATGTATTTCTTTTTTTTCTTTAATATATCTCTCTGTATGTTTTGCTGTGGGAAGAGTTTCTTCTAGAGCAAGGAGTAGGAGGGAAGGAAACATAAGAGTAGGAAAGGAACTGTTGCTACAGGCAACTCAACTCTTACACAACGGTGCAATTTCTGTAGTGATTATGGAATCACAGAATTACAGAATTGTTAAGGTGGGAAAAGACCTCCAGAATCATCAAGTCCAACCATGAGCCCAGCACCACCTCCATGTTCACCACTAACCCACGTCCCCAAGAGCCACATCCACATGTTGTTTGAACGCTTCCAGGGATGGTGACTCCACCACTGTCCTGGGCAGCCTGTGCCAGTGCCTGACAACCATTTCCACGAAGAAGTTTTCCCCTATATCCAACCCAGACCTCCCCTACTGCAACTTGAGGCAGTTTCCTCTTGTCCTGTCATTTGTTACCTGTGAAAGAGACTGATCCCCACCTGGCTCCACTGTCCCATCAGGGGTTGTACAATTTTAGAGAATTAGAGTACAACAAAACTACCTGCAAAGGACTATTTAAAATGCAAGATATCAGACTAACCCAGGACTTATTAAAGGCAAAAATTGCAATCATATGAGCATTATTTCATATATGCAATATGATTACTGTGCAGCATCTCTTGTTTGTAATTTTTTCCACCTCCTTCACCCTCTGCTCTTCTACCTGTGTCTCTTCTTTTTACTGTGTCCATTAAATGTATTCTTTTGAGATTTCAAGTCCCCTGACTATGTTTTTTTCCCCCAAAGCCAGCATTTTTAAACCATGCCAGGAGAAGAAGGAGATAAAATGGTAACAACCCAACTGAGATGAAGGCGGAGGAGGAATATGGAGGAAATACACAGAAATCTGCAGTTCTTCCCACACACTATGGAAGGTGGAATTTTAAGTTATTTAGAAGTTCATCACCACCACTACACCATACACAGAAATTAAGCTTATATTGCAAAACCTCACCTAAAGCTAAAGCAGCCAGCTCCTTTGAAAATACAAAACGAGGAATTTGGTGTCCAAGCTGAAGCCTTCTTCATCAACCTGCCCTGAGCCACAGAGGTTTCAGGCAAGACTGGCTACAGCAATTTTAATTTAATCTCAAACTGGGTTCTCTTTCATCATATTTAACATGAGTAACTGTAGGATTTTATTGTTTGCTTATTTGATATTGATCAAGAAAGTCAATTCTCTCATTGCACAGTCACGAAAATTGCAACTGTTAATGAAAAAAAAAGTAATTACATGTAAATGACCTTTCCTGCTGCCTATCAAACCAAGAACAACTGAGCAAACAGGATGGGAGAGGGCTTGAGTCACGCACTGTACGATTTTATGTGCTACAATAAATTCTGTGGTTTTCCACACAGGCAATGAAAAATGGGACAGAGGAGTCAATGACACATAGAAACATTGAGGACAAGTGGCATTTCATTTATGGACAGTGGGACTCTCTCTTGGTGGGACACTCCAACCTCGCACTGTCAGTGTGGAGAACCAAATTAACCAAGACCCTCATGTCAGAGGGTTGGGATGGATCTCAGGGAAAGGTTCTTCCCCCCGGGGCTGCTGGGCACTGCCCAGGCTCCCCAGGGAATGGTCCCGGCCCCAAGGCTGCCAGAGCTCCAGGAGCGTTTGGCCAACGCTCTCAGGGATGCCCAGGGTGGGATTGTTGGGGTGTCTGTGCAGGGCCAGGGGTGGGACTGGATCCTTGTGGGTCCCTTCCAACCCAGGATTTTCTATGGTTCTATGCTCCTCTCACTTTGATGACTCCCTTTACTTAAATCTGAGAAACATCAACATAATTTCTGGTGTTACTAATGATAGAAGTATAATAATAAATAAAATGTAGTCCACATCTCTCAGTAGTTTAAAAGTGTTGATTGCAGTGACAATATTCAGTATCTCACTGTCAGGGACATTCAGCGAACTGGTACTAACTGCTCTTCTCTACCTGTGCATCATTTAATTACAGATTCACTGCATCCCAGAATGGTTTGGGTTGGGAGGGACCTTAAAACCCATCCCATTCTACCTCCTGCCATAGGCAGGGACACCTTCCACTGTCCCAGGCTGCTCCAAGCCCCGTCCAACCTGGCCTTGGACACTTCCAGGGATCCAGGGGCAGCCACAGCTGCTCTGGGCACCCTGTGCCAGGGCCTCCCCACCCTCACAGGGAAGAATTTCTTCTTCTACAGTAAAGAGTTCCTGGCAGCCTACAGTCTCTAAAGCATTCAGCTTACCTTCCTAACAGGGATCTTGCAGTCCAGGTTCATCTGTCAATGCAAGAGATGAGAAAGGAAACCCATCACAAAAATAAATATATCACAGTCAGGTTTTTAAAAGCAAACATCAGCAGGCAAAGAATTAAAAAAATGTTTAAAAACTATTTAAATAATTTTGAAATCTTGCTTTACCTGAAGTAAGAAAATGTGAGAAGCTGATCAACTGAGCTTTAGATTCTCTGGAATGAGCCCACAGTTACAGCATCTGAGACTTCCCTTAAAAGCTTTTCTATAAATAACAACTGTGAGTGTTCCGAAAAGCAACATGAGCTTTGTAGAAGTCAAGTGGGAGTGCCTGGGGCTGGAAATACAGTTCTGAAAAATCCATAGAATCACAGAATCCCAGAATGGTTGGGGTTGGAAGGAATCTTAAAGCTCATCTTATTCCACATCCCTGGGCAGGGACACATTCCACCAGACCAGGGTGCTCCAAGCCCTGTCCATCCTGGCCTTGGACACTTCCAGGAATCCAGGGGCAGCCACAGCTGCTCTGGGCACCCTGTGCCAGGGCCTCCCCACCCTCACAGGGAACAATTCCTTCCCAATGCCTCATCCAGCCCTGCCCTGTGGCAGTGGGAAGCCATTCCCTGTGTCCTGGTACTCCAGGCCCTTGTCTAAACTTCCTCTCCGGCTCTCTTGGAGCCCCTTTAGGCCCTGCAAGGGGCTCTGAGCTCTCCCTGAGCCCTTCTTTTAAATCCTTGTTTACAAAAAGTCCCATTGTCTCTGGAGAGGATTGAAGTAAAAATCCAGACAAACATGCTTCCCCTTTAACCAAACCTTGCTACTTCTCTGGACATTTGCCCATTCTTGGGACTCTGCCTTGGGGTTTGCAGCACTTTGAAATTAATTACTAGACTACTTTGTCACAGGTCATCAAACTACGAGGAGCATATCCACTTTTGTGGGAATTTTGATTACATAAATAGCCAAATAAGAAATTATATTTGCTCTTTTATCATCAAAATGCACACACCCCCAACAAATCGACTCTTCGACCTGACCTTGGTGGCAGAGCTTCCTTGGGACGAATGTCAAGAGAACAAAGAGCTGATTTCAGCACTCCTTTCTAAAAATGTTAATGATCTCAGACAACCAAGTGCACATAGGATTTTACAGCTGCCTGGTAATCTTCGTAACTGCAGTAATCATACAAGAAACTCTCCCTCAAAAGCACACCAAGAGCTGAATATATCACCTCTGTCACTGAGACCGAGTCTTCGGGGGTCTCCATGGATATTTCTGTTCTTTACTGGCATTTTCCCATCACTCACCTGCTGCAGTTTGATGGCCATGTGCAAGAGAAGAAGTTTTTTCCCCACCTCCTGTCACATCTTTTATTTGGGTGTAGGATTCTGGCATTACTCTCTGAATACTAAACACAAACCCGTTGCAGCTGCACTCAGAGCTTACAGGGAAGTCAGATATTTTAACCTTCACCATTTCCAATCTGAGACACAAAGCACATCCTTCAGGATAACTAACCATGACAGTAACAGGAGGAATTTCTCACGAGAATGTATTTTCTCAAGGTGTACATACTTATTCCTTAATAAAATGTTGCCACCCTGTTGAGTAACAGTGACTTTAAAAGCTCCCAGCCACCTTTCACCGCAATTCAAGACAGGAAGGAAATGCAACATCCATTGAAGCTGTAAAGGGCTCTAGAAAGAGCCAGTTGAAAACCCCACAGAGAAATGTAACCAGAGCACAATTCATTCACATACATTGGCAAGGTTTGTCACCACGAGGGATATGTCTTAATTTTAAAGCTTATGGGAAGTAGCAATCATTTAGCAAAGAATTTCTTACAGCAGATTTTTTTGAGTCCATTGTGCACTCAGGTATGTTCTCTTGAAGATTATCACCCCTTCCTGGTGCCAGTCAATCACCTGCCTATGTTATCATGGGCATTTTCCAGGCATAAATAATACTTACATTTGGGATTTTTTCTTTTTATCTGCCCCTGCTTATAGTAAGAATGGGAAGAACAAAATCTGATCTGATGAAGATTTAATTTAGATTTCAAATCTTAATGATTTCATAAGTAAAAGCAAAGTAACGTTTTCAGGAATTCACAAAATAATAGGAATGCAAATAATCTAAATGTGTCATCATCTGTTCCAGCATTGAAAACAGTATTTGCACACAGAAAAAAAAGCCTGATTAATACAAAACCCTACATGAAAGTCCATGAAGGTATATTTGAAAAATCAGAGTAAGGTGATTATGTACAAAATAAACCAGCATGGCGTAAGTTCAACAGCTTGATCAAGCATTGTTGGAAAATAATGATAAAAAGTTAAAAATCATGATGAATATATCTGAAATCAAAAGCCTCACACAGCAATTTTTCCCACAAGGAAAGTGTTGACCTCTCCTACTCAGTCATGTCAAACAGGATGTACACCCAGCAGCCCTCAATGTACACTTTTCAGAGACAGTTGTAGTCTGCTTTAGTTTTGTCACCTTCTTTTTCACAAGTTTGCTGCTTCTTTCCTCTATTTTTAGCAGTTTGTGAATGAAGAAAAGTGGCTTAGTAGCCCAATTTTTAGCTATTTGGGAAGACATCCTTAATAGCATTTAAGTTAAAAATCCTTCATACTATTGTCAGCTGTTTGTTCCTATGAAATCTTCCCCAATTTGTTCTATTCTTCTCATTAGAGCAATTGTTAGAGCAGCTGACAGTGGTGGATTAAATTTATCACTGACATTTGCACCTCTAACCCAACACTGAAGCAATGCCATTGCTAAAAGCTTTGCTTCGTTAAGCAAAAGCTTCAGCTTGAGCACCTGGCTGGCACTCAGCCTCCCCAGTATCCCACAGGTAACGCTCAGAAGGCACACCTGGCAAAGTTAGAACCTCTGCAAAGATGGGCTGGGGAGGTGGGTCCATGCCAATCTCATGAAGTTCACCAAGGCCAAGCGCAACCCCTGCACCTGGGTCAGGGCAATCCCAAGCACAAACCCAGGCTGGGCTGAGAATGGATCAGAAGCAGCCCTGGGGATGACTGGGGGTGTTGAATGAGAAACTCAACCTGCCCTGGCCATGGGCACTGGTCCCCAGAAGCTCCCCCTGTGCTGGGCTGAATCCCCAGTGTNCTGGAAGTGTCCAAGGCCAGGTTGGATGGGGCTTGGAGCAACCTGGGATAGTGGAAGGTGTCCCTGCCCAGGGATGTTGAACAAGATGAGCTTTAAGATCCCTTCCAACAAAAACCATTCCATTATTCCAAATTTTTCCAATGGTGAGAAGTCTTTCAAAACAAAAGGCAATTCAAGACTCTCCTAGAATCTTTGTGCACTGCAAATACAAATTGAATTGTAATTATTTCTTTGATGATGGTTATATCAACCACAAAGCTGTAGTTAGGCCTGAGAGATTTTAAGCTTTTTATCACAAGTGGACATGAATGTCTCCATGATGCTATACATCAGATGCTTTCAATATTGCAGAATATTTCTGAATAGGTTATAGCTCACACCACTTTCTCCACCCTTAGCATCCCTTCTCTGTGCAGTTCTCAGGATCAGCTGCTGCTAAATTTCTATTCGTGCCACAGTTCCAGGCTCAGCAAATAACAGTAACTGCTGAGTAACTTCAGATGCTCGGCTGGTCCCACAGACAAACAGACCTGTCACAGCCTCTCTAAGAGTGAGGAGTAAGTACTGGCACCCTGCTGCTGGGATAGAAGTAGATACTGGGAAAAACTCCAGTAAAGACGACTCTGAATGACCACACTGTGATTATGTGCATGATCTTCCCAGGCCACATGAAAAAATTGACAATTCTTGTGCTCAGACATTTTCAAAGCCATAACTCAGAGAAGAGATGAAGTACAATGTCTGAAGATGAGTGGACATTTGGAGCAAAAGGTTTTTAGAGGCATCATCTTGAACGGTCAAAACCAATTGTGGAATAATTTTCAGAAATATTTTAAGAAATAACACTTGAGGTTTGATTGCGCTCTGCTAAATTGTTGGGTTTTTCTGAAGTGTTAACGTTATTTCTTTGTTAACTGTAACATCAGCCTGACTTTCGAGAAAAATGTGATAGAAAACCTTCGTGAAATGGTTTGGTTTCATAGCATAGATGACAACTTTAAGCTAGGAACTTTTGGCAAAGCTGAACAACACAGATCACACCAGGTTATCCCAAGAGCCCATTTACTGCTCTGAACTGACTTAAAGCATATACTTCTATGACAGTTTATATTTCAGAAATGTTTCTGGAAGAGTTGTTCCTTGATGTACACCCTTCTAAAACATAAACAGTCTCTGGTGTTCATAACCCTACGAACACGTCCCGCCTCCCGAGGCTCCTCGGATACACGTCACACCTGCTCCTGCGAGCAGACACCACAGAGCCCACATTGACGTGGTTTGCATCCTGCAGGGCTCATGTTTCCTCGGCTTCCTGCCTGCTGAACAACGCCTTCCTTGTTGCACTTTTGTCATTCTAAGTGTCCCTGGTACGACAGGGCAACATATTCACTTCCCTTTCAATGAAAATACTGTTTTTCTATTAAACATTGTGTCCTCTGAATATAAATGGAATATTTTCTTAAACACTCAGATTAAAAACAAAAAAACACCCTTTGGAGTCACATTCAAACCTGCAATGTATAAAAAGCTCACGAGCACTGGCAGTTTGATGAGTTTCTCCTTCACTGCCTCACACTGTTGGTGTCCCTAAAGCAGGGTTCTGTCACCCTGTGTGCAAGAGCAAACCCACACACCAAGTCAGGATACTGGGTTTTATCACCATTCGGCAGAACAGGGTGCCAGGCCCCTCACAATGCTGGCACACCTGGGAAACAAGCACAGGCTCGTATACAAAACAGTAACACAGAAAAATGACACAGAAGCAGCTGACTGGTCACTCACACTTCCATCACGTAATTCTTAATGTGCATCTGGTGTCTTGATCCAGCTCATCACATCCTCATTCACACAGACAAATTTCCCTGAGGGACTGTTTTTTAGCTTTATAGTAATCTAAGGTAACTTCAGGCTGTATTTTCATCCTATCAACTACCACCAAATTATTATTTAACCTTACACTCGATTATAGTTTCTGCATGAATCTGTTTGAACAATTGTCAACAAAATAGGAATTTCTGGTGTTCTGTTCCTGGGGGCTCCATTGCTCTGCACCCTGTTCTCATGGTGTCAAGTTGCTGTGAACTTTCTGTGAATTTTTTAAACTTCATCTGACATCACTACCGCAAGAATTCACACAGAACCCATTCATTTTAGGCTTCTTATACAACCAGTCCAGTCTTGGCTGCAAGACTTGCATGCGGCATGGACTGAGTGGGCCCCTTCCCATTCAGGCTATCCCAGAAATCTGTGATTCCTCATGTTGAAATGTACCTATGTCATCAGCTCTTCGCTGCCTGCAGAGCACACCTGAGGTAGCTGGTTTAGATCCAGGTGACAGCATTGTTGGCACATGCGCTTGGTTGGATGCACTGATCTCACTAAGTACGAAGAGCTAAAGACCCTTTTTCCCCAACCTGCTCGTCATTTAAGTTTTCAGTAAGGGACAGACTGAGCACCACAACAAGCGTAGAGCAAAGTTCAAAGAGGCTGGGCAGTTACCGGTACATCACGTACTTGCTCTGAAAAATGTGCAGTTTTAGATGTGGTAACTCCTGGGTTAAACACTTGTGAGATGCTGTAGCTCTTTGCAAACAGCCCTTTGAGGAATAGATCTCTTTTGTCCCACCACAACCACCGTGCTGTCACTCAGGTGGCAAACGGGGACAGTCGTACAGGCCAGGGGAAAATCCCCCCGTGAGTTTCGTGTCTCTCAGTCGGCTGAGCTGCGCACTGCCCTCCAAGTGAGTGGTTGGCCCTGGTTCCAGGCATCAATAGACACATCAGTAACCAGCTGCTGGACTGAGGGCAAAGATGTGGTCCCATATTTTCATATAAATTAAGTCAGGAAAGAGATGCTTAGCACACCAATATACATTTCTTCTTAAAACAGAAGGAGGTTATTTAACAAAAATCATAAGAATTCAGGTGAAAAAAGAAAAGGTATGTAACTGTAAGTTCTAAAACAACACATAATCATTCCACAAAACTACATTTATCATAGAAATATTTGCATTTTACCTAGAGAAGAAAGTTTTTCTCATTACTAACAATAAACCTCAGAGGAAAAGAGAAATGTCAGCCAGCTTTTAGCACTTCTTGCTTCCTCAACAGGATGAATATAGCAATTTTACTTACAAATATACTGCTCATTATCTCCTGTTTTTCAATATATAGACGTTGAGGAAGGTATTTTTAGAGTCCCTCAAACACTGTACCTATTGAAACCTTCCCATCCCTGCCCACCCCACATCAAAAACAAATCAGTGATGGAGTAAGATAAAATACATCACACCTTAAAAAGGTGAAATGCGAATTCTGTAACTGTTTAATTTCTCAAATTCAGTGCTACAGGAATATCACCTGTTCTAGCATAATTTCAAGAAATTAATATAGAATACTTATAGTTCACAGTTCATCTCATCATATTCTCTCAACAAATAGATATGGAAAAATATTGCTTATGCACTCAAGGTACTTCAAATCCTGTCTGGAGACATGATTATCCCAGAATCATAGAATCATGGGATGGCTTGGATTGGAAGGGACCTTAAAGCCCATGCAGTTCCACCCCCTGCCATGGGCAGGGTCACCTTTCGCTAGACTAAGTTGCTCCAAGTCCCGTCCAGCAGATTTACTGCAGGACATGCATTAAACACAACCTACTTATGAGAATTGAATTTCTGACAAGAAGCAGATGTTTGAGCAAGAAGGTTGTAATTTCACATAGAATAAATTCTTTTTCTCTTTACATAGAGAGAGGCTTCTCCAGAAAGAGCCTCTGGGCAGGAAGCTCATCCCCTTCCGCGACCAAAGGAAGTTGTTTGAAGTGTCTAATTTGAGAACCATCTACCTGTACTGCAAGAACTTTCAGATAAAACATAGACCTACAGAAGCCGTGGGTGCTGGATTCCAGCAGCAGTGGTGCTGCTTGCTCTTCATAGTTGCTCACAGATGTTTGTTGTTCATAACTAATTATCCCGTATACAGAATTTCAACAGAAAAACAGAAAAAAGAGGAATAAAGTGGACTGTAGTAAAAAATAGTTGGTTTTATTTGATTGACATGGCAGACAGCAGACAATTCATAAATTCAATTTCTTATTCTGCCTCAAATATTGCAAAATTGTTTCTAGAAAAATACCCAAGGACATCTTTGTGGTGTTAGAAGGGAGTGGGTGGGGAGCAGGAATAGGGTAATTGTTCTCACTCCGAGGGAGCAGGGAAACAGGAGGAATCACTGACAGCAGCTCTGGGCAGGAAGGTAGTTTTAATCCATTCCCATAAGAGATCCATTCCATTTCCAAATGGTTTCCAGTTTGAGTCAACCCAAAATTAGATTATGTTGCAATCTTCTAAATCAAGATACACTACTTCATTAAAACTTATACGATCCAATGCTCTTGCCAGCATGACAGGTACCAGTTCAAAATAGGTAATTTTGCAATGGGGGGAAAAAAGTAAGATTTGTTAATTTTGACTCTCTAGAAATAACAAGGCCTGGAACACTGATTAAAAAGAAACACATTATCTCAATATTCAAAGGGAGCAGGTGAGGCGCAGAAGTCTAGAAGCACTTCTCACATTTACTAGAGAGTCAAAGCTGATTCCTTAGCTCATCACTCATCACCTCTGGCAATTCCTAGAGTTATTTACTAGGGACTGAAACACATTGTCTTAGTGAAAAAAACCCCATCCCTCAAAAATGGAGGTCTGAGATAAATCCCACATACAACTCCTTTAGTCACTTCAGTCAAGGGTGGGGATTGTCCTGTTCTGCTCTGCACTGGGGCAGCCTCACCTCGAGTGCGGGGGGCACTTGGGGCACCACAAGATCAGAAGGATCCAAAGCTGTTGGAGAGTGTCCAAAGGAGGGACACGGAGCTGGGGAAGGGTCTGAGGAGCGGCTGAGGGCACTTGGCTCCTTCAGCTGGAGCAGAGGAGACTGAGGGGAGACTCCTCGGGGGCTGCAGCTCCTCCCGAGGGGAGGCGGAGGGGCAGGGGCTGAGCTCTGCTCTGGGACAGGGCCAGGAGCCCAGGAACGGCTGGAGCTGTGTCAGGGGTTGGGATGGATCTCAGGGAAAGGTTCTTCCCCCCGAGGCTGCTGGGCACTGCCCAGGCTCCCCAGGGAATGGTCCCGGCCCCAAGGCTGCCAGAGCTCCAGGAGCGTTTGGCCAACGCTCTCAGGGATGCCCAGGGTGGGATTGTTGGGGTGTCTGTGCAGGGCTGGGGTTGGACTCAATGATCCCTGTGGGTCCCTTCCAGCTCAGGAGATCCTGTGGTTCTATGACTCAGGTACCCTGACAGCTGACATGGAACCAGGCTGCAGTGCTAGGGCAAAGCAAAGCCCTGGCACCCTGACCATCTGTTGGCCACCAGCTCGAAAACATCAGAGTCACCTATCACACACCTGTGTGTCCACAGAGGTCTGGGAGCCACAGACACCTGCAGGTACTGGGCCAGAGCCACTGCGTTCCGCTGCCTACAGAGGGAGTCAAGACTGGCTGACACAGGAGTCAGGAAACCACAGCAACGCCCACACAGAGGAGAAAATCATGCAATGGTGATAAAGTGACTGTGTGAAGTCTGTCACAGAGGTACTACCTGGCAATAAGCACATTGTTGGAGGTTAGGATTTTTCCTTTTATTTTTCTTTCTCTCAAGGAATTTTCTCCCATTTGTTGCCTGGTGGTTAGTGATGATACTTAAGAGACAAAAGATGTGCTGGAAGAAGGATAAGGGGAAAGGGTGCAGTTTGCTACCACCCCTTAGCTGGGGGATTTCTCTTGGGAAGGGCAGAGACACCGTGAGATTTTGGCCGGGGGGTGAGAGGCTGGGCTCAGCTCCTCGCTCACTCTTGGGACTGGGGGTGAGCCGGTCAGGCTGCGGCTGTGGGGAGAATTTGCTGCCACCGTGGAGTTCTGTCCTGCACTGCTTTCTCCTTACTGTGGGTGAGCTTCTGCTCACAAGAGCACCTGTTGAACTGCAACATTTCCAACACCCGACCTCACTGGGAAGGAGACCCCAACCCCCTCCCCTCAGGAGGGAGCGTCTCCCGGCTGCGGCTGCATGTGGCAGCTGCTTGTGGAAGCCCATCGGCTGCTGCCCAGCCCAGCTGCTTTCTGCCGCTGCTTCGGGCCTTTTGGCTACACTTTAATTCAACATCCCACGCCCTCCCGGATATCCTGTGGCTCCTGGCATGGCTCCGGAGTTTTTGCTACACTTTGTTTGCCACCCCTGGTGTGCCCGCCTCTGCTGTTCAGCCTGCCGCTCCGAGGTTCCTGCTGCAGTCCATTCAGCTTCCCAAGTGGCACTGAGATCAGCTGCCCACTGTGGGTTTGCAAAGGAAAGCCCTTCTGTCTCTCTCCCCCCCTTTCCCTCTCCCCTGCCGGCCCGTCCGCCATTACCGTGTGGAGAGGCGGCCGAGCTCGCGCCACAGCGCCCCCTGCAGGCGCGGGGGAATCATCGCGCCGCCCTGCCTGGCCGGGAGCCACCAGCGCCCCTGCCGGCTGTCACCGGAACTGCACCAAAGGGGAAGTGCCTCGGCCGAGAGAAGGCTGTCGCTGCGTTTGTGGTTCTGTTTGTTGTGGCTGCCGGTGTTGTTGTTTGTTTGCCTCATTATACATACATATATACTAGTAAAGAACTGTTATTCCTTTTCCATATCTTTGCCTGAAGGCCCTGTAATTTCAAAGTTGTAAAAATTTGGAGGGAACGGAGTCACATCTTCCATTCTAAGGGAGATTCCTGCCTTCCTTGGTAGACACCTGTCTTTCAAACCAAGACACACATTCAGGTCTGTCCAGCAGGATGTCCTGTCTCCAATGGTGCCTATAAGCAAATGCTGAGGAAAGAGGCAGCACAGAATCCTCCCTCGCAAGTCCCTCTGCTTCAACTGTCAGCCCCCAGAATAACCCAAGCCTGTCATAATTTGTCCTTTGGTAAAGCTCAGAACATCTCTGAAGTACTTGCTCAGCCTGCTTTTTTTTCATGTTTAACTTTCTGTAGGCGCAACATCCTCAAGCATCCCACGGATACAGTGCCTATTCCCAGGATCCTCGCCTCCTCCGTCTGCATTGAAGCCAGCTCCTAACAGCCTCACTGGCAACCCAAGCTCATGCAGTGCATGAGGAGACAGCAAACAATCACCTCCTATTCAGTGGCTTTGTGCCACTTCAGATCCAGTATTTGCTTTAAATCATCTCTGCAGGCTGAAGAGTTCCAGCCTGCTCAGTTGTTCTTGCAATGGCAGCTCTGATCTGCTTTTGATTATCAAAAAATATTTTTTAATATTGTCACCAGCCCCAGGCCCTCCTTACATCCTACATAGCCTCTCCAAGAATCACAGAATTGCTGAGGTTGGAAAAGACATCTAAGACCGTTAAATCCAACCATCTATCCAGCACCACCACCATGCTCACCACTAACCCATGTCCTCAAGTGCCACATCCACATAGTTTTTGAACACTTCCAGGGATGGAGACTCCACCTCTGCCCTGGACACCTGTCCTGGTTTAGGGCAAAATTATGGAGGAAAACCCCCCACCGTTTCGGGAGACAAAAGAAAATCTCCTCCGAGATAAGTGGAAAAAAAGAACCTGTTTATTCAACAGCAAAACACCCACAAACACGGAAATTTGAACAGTATTAAACAGGGGAACCTCTCGTTGTTCTGGAGAGATGGCAAATTCAGGAAAAGAGTTCCTTTCGGGGGTGTATCCCGGCTCGATCAGTCTCTTCAGCAGTCCCTCCTGGGCTGGAGAAATGCAGCCTCCGGCGCCGGCTGGGCCCAGCGGTGAGCTCCCGGCGTTTTCTCCTGGGTTCTCGATCCGGAGCAGAGCTGATTAGTCCACGGGACGAAGGTTACAATCCAGGGATCTCCTCGGCCTCGGCTAGCTAAGAAACTAACTACCAAAAGCAAAAGAAAAGCCTCTCTGGTGTCCGCGGAGCAGCACGCGCACCGAGCACGCCAAGCAGCCACAGTTCTGGGAGCGCGTCGCAGACGAGGATCCCGGACACAAAGTGCGCGCCGTGCCCGCTCGCCTCGCCCTCAGAGCCGGCCTTAAAGGCGCAGTGCCCAATGTCCAGCAGCACGGCAAAAAACGGACGACGGGGATACCGAGCTATTCAGCCACCCCAGGACAACACCCTGTGCCAGGGCTTGACAACTCCTTCTGTGAAGAAATGTCTCAAAGACAAGAGGAACAGAACTGCATGCCATCCATATCCTGAGCACAGGCGAATCACTATCATTATACAAAACAGCAGCATAATGTTCTCTGTCCTCTATTTTTGTTCTTCATATCTGACATTTTATAAACTAATGCTCTCTGCAACATCATGTCAAGAAAATTAATCCACAAACACCAGAGGTTTATGTCCAAAAAGGAGACAGAGGAATCCTGTAACTTTATTCAAATAAAGGGAGAGGCCATGGGGCATTTCCCCTGAGGTCTCTCAAATTTTTAGAGGATGCAGCCTCCTTTTTATCCTAATTTCCCGGCTGCATGTCCGTCTCTCTTTCGCCATTGGCTGAGGTACTTGAGAGGTACAGACTTCCTGAAACGCCTAATACCTAAGATCCCCTTCTAATGTATAACCTCCCCCCTTTTTCTTCTTTTCCTTGTGTCAATCAGTGGAATTCCTACGGAATTTATGGTTCTTCCCATTGTTTCTTTCATCTCTCCATATCTAACTTTATTTATCAGCAGACCCACAGTTTGTTTGTGAAGACAAGTCCCTCGTTCTTTCAATCATAAACTCCAATATTTTGCTCCTGAATGGTGATGGCCAGCATAGCTTCTCATCTTGTGGAAAAGCCAGGAGAGTTTCCCCCAGGGTTTACTTCTGTATGTTAACTATTCAGTCATGCATGATGGCTTCCTGTAACTCCTCATGTCTGTCCTACAGAATATTGGATTATGCCACCTCACTGCTTGTCTCTTTTTCAGATAATGAACAGACCCACACCTCACTGTGAAGTTTAAAACACATGGTGTGACTCATGCCACACCATGTCACCAGCATCACCTCCTATAATCTAGCAGAAATACCTTCTCACACAAGAGGGAGATTTCAACATAAAATCTACCAAAAACAACCCAAATCTCTTAGTCTCCAACCAATTCATTCCAAATTTCACTGTAGCTCTAATAGACATTAATGCATAGAGCCAACTGTGTGCTGGATCCCAGCACCTCTTACAGCCAAGAAATAAGGATTCAATTAATATCATACTGTTACAGAGCTGCAAGTGATACATATATTCCGAGAACAAAGTATGTACAATTCTGTTTTCCTAGTGGTCCATGAAAACGATGGGAATTGCAGTTTTCAGCCCGAGAAAGGATTTCTCCCTGTATGAACCACACAGTTTATTCCAAGAGGTAATCTGGTGGCCCCACGGTTCTCACTCTTCTCTACACTACACCAGGCACAGGCAGCATTTCAAACAACCTTTACTAGCTTAAAACCCTTACTGACAATCTTGATTTGGAGCAAGAATAACAAAAGGCCATTGTATTTGGCACATCAGGTCTACAGACTTGCTATCACTGGCATTAAACATGGACCAGGTAAAGAATTGCCACTGTGGGCAAGGAGGGCTTATCATTGAGAAATGTGTTTATTATGGGAGCCGGATAATGGTCCCGTTCTTCCCCTGTCCTCTGCAGAATGATTCCTCACTGCTGTGACCATGGAGCATCCAACAAGGGTTATTTTCTGTTCCAGCACAAGTGTCTCTACCTTTGACTGGAGCTCCTTGGCAGCTCACAGGGCTCCCTCCTCCAAACATCCCATCCTCCGCTTGGCAGTAATTTGGTACTTGCCCTTAGAAGTAAATCCTTTGGCTTAAGACAAATATCTAACCTGTATTTTCCTTTTATTTTACTCCATGTTATAACTCCTCTTCGTGATCTTCATGACAAAAGATGAAGTAGGTAATTAGTAGATATGTCAAATTAGCCTGGAGAAATTAGCCTGGGGAAAAGGAGGCTCAGGGAGGACCTTGTGGCTCTCCACAACTCCCTGACAGGAGTGTGCAGCCAGGTGGGGGTCAGGCTGTGCTCCCAGGAAACAAGGGACAGGAGGAGAGAAACAGCTTCAGCTTGTGCCAGAGGAGGTTCATGTTGGATATCAGGGGGAAATTCTGCATGGAAAGGGTTGTCAAGCCCTGGCACAGGCTGCCCAATGCATTGGTGGAGTCATCATCCCTGGAAATGTCTGAAAAACATGTGAGTGTGGTACTTAGGGACACGGACTTGATGATCTTAGAAGTCTTTTTCAACCTAAACAATTCTGTGATTCCATGAAATGCTAATGACAGAGTGGATTGGAGATGTTACAGCACCGTGTGTACTGATGATCAGTCTAGGCAGTATTCTACTCTCCCAAAGCTTCACAAACTGAAAATTTTTTTTTCAATATGTCAGATCTACTCCTTTATCAGAGCTCCCAACCTGCACCCAGTGCAGACAAGCCTCATGCTTTCAGAAAGAGAACAAAACATTAATATATCCTTATAGACTAAAAGCTGCTGATGAGTTTATTCATCCTTGATGCCAAAGCAGAGATATTCCTACGAAACTGATCAAAAATATTCTATGAGCTCCATTGTCTGCTGAAGTGCTCTCAGTATGTAGATTAAAAGAGCAAATCAAAGCAACTCCCTAGTTAAGCAAACTCCCAACCAGCCCACTAGCTGAAAGCCACAAGTCTGAACAAAAGGTCAGTTTTTTTCCTTGGAAAGCATTAGCAGTGTATGTCTGTAATAAATCACGAGATGTAGACAATGACTCACTTCATTATCTTCATAGCACAAGAACAAAATACTCTACTGAGACGAAAGTCCCTCAGAAATGCTAATATCCACTGCACTTCGCTCTCTGGTGGCAGCAAGGAACAATAAAACAATTCCAATAAACCTCCACAAAAACAGAACTGCAGAGGTTATAGGATTTTAGTCTGGATTTCTGTTATACATGCTCATCTTACAGCTCCAAAAAGGCTCCCTTTGAGGAACAGGCCTGCAAATTAAACCTAAAGTCTCAAAACTAAATACGTGCAGAGCTGAGGAGCAAACATGCCGGCAGTAAAAGTTCTGGTGGCCAGAGGAAAGGAACCCCGTGGGACATGGTAATCGTTTCTGTGGATAATCACAAAGGCTAGTTCAATACATTCCAAAACTGACACTTCCACTACAAGCAATAAAAACCTGCAAAATCTTTATAACTTGACACTATGCCAAACCAGGAAATTTCTAATTTAATTCACCCAGAGCCCTTACTGCCCACAAGCCACACCCCTTCCTTCTTGAAGCTGCCTGAGTACTTATGTTGGACAGGTCTGTTTTATCTGCTCTATCAGGCAGCCACAGATGACAGGAACCAATTTCTCCTAAAATGATCAAAAATCCTGACTCTAATCCAGGAAATAAACATAGCTGATGAAAGCTCAGAAACACAACCATGATACCACAAAACCCCTACCCAAGGACACAGTGCTGCTGGTGAGGCATTCTTGCCAGGAATCCCAGGGAATTGGAATAACCTAGACCAAAAGCGGAGATTTATTAATCCTGATGCACTATTACTTCCAGAGTTACACAAGGAGAAATATGCAGCAGTAAAATTCAAACTGTATTAAACTGTTGTGTGGCAAAGGAAGTTCCAAAATGGGGTTTTCTTTTCATTATCCCATCATCCAAAATCCACATTGGAATGCCTAGATGAACTGTGAAGGCATGGAGAACACTGAAGTTAGTGGCAACTGAGTCTTTTCAATTATTTACTGTCTTGACTGTGTAATTGGCATACAAGAAACATTGAGGGGCTGGAGCGTGTCCAGACATGGGAATGGAGCTAGGGAAGGGTCTGGAGCACCAGGAGCAGCTGAGGGAACTGGAAGAGGCTTAGTCTGGAGAAAAGGAGGCTCAGGGGGACCTTCTGGCTCTGCACAATCCCCTGACAGGAGGGGGCAGCCAGGTGGGGGTTGGGATCTGCTCCCAGGAACAAGTGATAGGACGAGAGGAAACAGCCTCAAGCTGTGCCAGGGAAGGTTTAGGTTGGACATCAGGAAGAATTTCTTCCCTGGAAGAGTGGTGAAGGGTGAGAATAGGCTGCCCAGAGCAGTGGTGCAGACATCAACCCTGGAAATGTTCAAAAAATGAGTTGATATGGCACTTGGCAATATGGTTTAGTGGGCATGGGGGAATTAGCTTAAAGGTTGGACTTGATGGTTCTGAACGTCTTTTACAATGCTAATGATTCTATGATGAGCAAATACCACCAATACTGGTTGCCAACTAAAACCACCCCAGGTGTTAATCCATGTTCCCTTCCTGAATGCTTGCTGTTAGGACAGGCTGGGGAATAAGTTCCTCTGCTGCCAAGCAGGACCACAGTCCTGCCCAGTGACCTGGACTAGACAGCGCCAGAAGGGACAGTTCACCTGGCCAGCAGCCACAGGTGCTCACAGGGGAGTTTGCTCTCTGGTACAGCTCACTCCACAGATGAATCAGCTCACTCCGCAGGCTTAAGCTGTACATGGCTGAGCACTTAAAAAACAAAACAACACAAACACAAACAAAAACAAACAAAAAACCCAACCCAATAAGTCAAAAAAGTTGTATTTAACAGACCCAGCATCCAGACAGAGAATGTAGTGATATACCAGTTTAGCATCACCCTGCAGCCAGGCAGTTTGTGAAGACAGACTGACTAATGCAGGTCAATCCATGATAAAATACTGAGGCCACAACTGAGTAGACATGGAACTAAGATAAAGTCACACAAATCAGACAGAAAATGCCAAGCAAATAAAATAGCTCTTGAATTCCTAGCAATTAAAGATTTTAAATTGCTAAAAGGCTTCTGCCCAGCATGACCAGCCCAACTCTGTTCTCTGATTTCGTATGCTACAAAATAACAAGTAAACGCTGAATTTTTGTAGGTATTGCTTCAGCTACTGTCTCGGTTTGGAGACAAATTGAGGAGAAAACACTCTCAAATGAGTGTTTTCTCTAAAGAGAAGGGCTCCAGTAATCCCTTTTGCCAATGAGAAATAAATACCAGTGGGTGAAAGTGAAAAAACCCCAAACTGTTTATTAACAAAGAAAAAAAACCAAAAGGGTGCCTGCAAGGCACAGACAAGGATTGTATAAACGCTAGTTATTGAATTTTCAAAACCTTAACCCCCACCCCCTACCAGAGCGCTGGGCGGGAGGCAGAGGTGGCGGCTGCCCCCTTTGTCTCAGGGGACGGGAGGAACAGGAGCTCATGCAGCCGCTTGGGCAGAACAGATAGGAACCTTTCTGGCGTTAGTCTCTTCCTCATAGCAGGCAAAACTGGTGGGTTTTAGGGTCCTTTCTCGTGTTGTCTCAGCTTCTCCGAGATTGGTTTGGGGCGGCCCTCGCCAGCTCCCCGGACCGACCGAAAAAAAACCCAAAGCCGAAAACAGTTCAAGGAAAACAAACAAACATACAAACAAACAAAAGCCACCGAGAGGATTTCCGGTACAGCCTCCAGGCTAGGGGAAGGGGAAAAAACCCTTCTTGCTTCAAGCTAGCAACAAACTAATCCAACGAAAGGAGCTATGTCGCGTCCCCGTGCATGCCGCAGCCCCAGCACCCGCAGAGAGAGGGTTTGAACCGAACCGCGCAGGAGCCCAAGGCTCCCCGCCCCACCCCCGGCTCCATCTTACAGCTACAGCAGCCCTTTCTGGGCATAAAACATGATTAGCGAATAAAGTAGCATCATAAAATCATCCCAAGACAATCACCAAAAGAAGATGCTCTTTTGTCTATGTGGACAAACTGACAGCAGCTCAGACCCCAGGAGTTACCACAGCTATGCTGAGCATTTCTGAAAGAAGACATAACCCCGCAGGTGCTACCTTGCAAATTTTATGGCAGAGCTGATTTAAAAAGGGAATAAATTATCTTTTCATGTGTCCCTAAGTCATTAACTTTGAACCCTGCTTCTGCATTCAGCAGCTCTAGTTTGCTGTTAGATTTAAATTAAAGCCATACCACACAGATAAGCCAGGTCATGGCAGTGGGGAAGCTCATGTAGAGACCCAAAATCGAAGGGAGGAAAAGCATTAAGGTCTATTAGTTGTAATAGCCAACAGAACAAGGTCCCTAAAATGATTTTGTTCAATTGCATGAGGAAAACTGATTTAAGAACCTGCTCTAAAAGCCTTTATCACATCATATGGTCTCTCCTTACTGAGGAAGGCAGAAAACTATCAGAGCATTTCTCCTCTTGCTGTACGTCCATCTCTTGTGCATATTCTATTCTGAGGCCATGGTTCACCTCAACATTGAAATAATAGAGCTTTTATTTTTAAAAAGTCAACATTTGCAAAGATTTTACAAATATTTTATAGTGCCATTTGTTTCCATGCTTAGTTATTTAACTGCAAAGGTGAAGTTACAGCAAAAGTTACTTTTTCCAGCTTAAGAAACTATTGAAATTGGGTCACTAGGAAAAAGTTACATTTAAAACAAACAAACAAAAAAATTCCATACTAGTATTACTGTAACAATTGCAAGCATTAGTTTCCATTCATGAGAAGAGCCTTGAAGACAGAAACAAGAATCATCATGCTTTGTAAAGAGACTTCAAAAGGTACAGAAGAATTTGTGCACCCAAAAATCCATAAACTCAAAAAGCACTGTGCTGTAAGTCTTTAAACCCTGACAGCTTTCCATACTCCCCAGACACAGAATTCTGCCATTTGAAAAGAAATCTGGGTCTACATTGTGTCCTTGGCTTCAGTTTAGTATCAGATTTAGCTCTTCAAATAAACCAAACCTTGAAGTGCAGGTATCTTCTAATGAGCAGGGTAACACCTTAAAAAAATATAGTAATGCAGAGGTGAATATCTTGTCACTTTTATAAAGAGAAATTATTTAGTCACATTGGCTTTTTTCCCTCCTTTTTACAGAGCACTGTTATTAAAAACTGTTTTAGAGCTTTATCTAATAGCTAGGTAAGTAGCAAAGACACAAACATCAAATACATGAGCTTAACCTATAAAGTAGGGGAAAATTATTCTTTATTGCTCTCAGGCAGATCCTGAAGCATTGTGATGTCACAGGAGAGAGTATGACTTCCTTCAGCAGCTCAGTGCTCACCTGGTTCAAACTGCATTGCACTTTTTCCCACACCACATCCTCCAGGCAGTAGCAGCAACATCCATATTCACTGCTGATCTCTGACTGAAACACAAGAGGTCATGTTGGGACACAGCAGACCAATAGTACAGGACAATTAATTATCATGTAATTGTCATATAAGGTGGGTTACAGTTACCCACATCACAGCCAGCTTAGCAGGCTGCAGAGGAAGGATGAGAAGAGCCTGTCAGCATCAACACTGGGATGTGACACCATCCAAAGGCCATGCTGGAGGTTCCTGGGGCCATTCAGAATCAGTTTGGGCCATAGCTGAGTGCTCACACATGACCATGGTGACTGATACGCCCCAGCTTCAACTGGGGATGAATTTTCCCCAGCAACTCCAGTGCTTTGCAGCATCTCCAAGCTGTTCTTGAGAGGGATTTTTGAGAGATAGTGCTTGGCTTCTGTCATGGAATCTTATAAAATTTTGCCGGAGGAGGTTTAGACTGGATATTAGGGAAAGGTTCTTCCCCCAGGGGGTGGTCGGGCACTGCCCAGGCTCCCCAGGGAATGGTCTAGGCCCCAAGGCTGCCAGAGCCCCAGGAGTATTTGGACAACAATCCCCATGGGGGGATTGTTGAGGTGTCCTGTGCAAGGCCGGGAGTTGGACTTGATGATCCTTTTGGTCCTTTCCTACTCATGAGGTTCTATGAATCTATGATGCTATGACAATCTATTCAAATGATATTTATTTTATAAGCCATTTAAAGCAGACAAATCAATTAAGGCTTGGCCAGCCTTTGAATACATATTCATTATGTCAAATGGAGCTGGTGCTGCCCAACTGACTTGAGAGCTCTAAAGATTTTAGAACACTTAGTCCAGATATGGAATCCCTCACACACTGAGGCAAGGGCTCTCAGCTTCCAGGAGTTCCATTGGGCATCCCAACCCACAGGAAGAGTCCTTGACTGTAGACCTACTGCTCCAAGGAGGACTGACCCCACTGACAGCCCCGGCAGGGCTCCACCATAGCCCAGTCAGATCTGTGGTCAGATATGGCCATGGACACCCTCCCTGGTGGGCTCTGACCTGCTGCTCACCACAGCCACACTGAAATGTGATGGGGTCCAGCCTGCACAGAGAGGTCAGTGATTCATCCCTGAAGCCATGCCACAACTCAGGCCAATTGCAGGTCCCCGCTGGTGGGAGCACCTGCACAGGTGCTGAGGACATGCATCTCCTGACTGCTCTAACACCTAGCAAGCTCATGACTAGATGACTGGAATTTCTGAAGTTAACCCCTTTGAGGGGCACAACTAATATGGGTCATGTGAGCAGACATCCTTAAGACACCCCACCTCTTCAGAAAAGTGTTCAGCATGTAAGCATAGACAAAGCATAATGTTGGGAACAGGAGTGAAGTATCCCAACCATCAGCTGTACCACCGGACAGCCACACACGTGTGACACAGCAACCAGCACAGCCACACACTGACTGGCACACGGGAGTCCTGGTGTTGTTCCCCAGGGCTGGGGCAGCTCTGCAGGTGGGGTCTCACCTGAGTGGGGCAGAGGGGCAGAATCCCCCCCTCCCCTGCTGCCCACGCTGGGGGCTCAGCCCAGCACAGGGGGGGTTTCTGGGGTCAGTGCCCATGGCTGGGGCAGGTTGAGCCTCTCACCCACCAACACCCCCAAGTCCTTCTCCCCAGGGCTGTTTCTGATCCACTCTCTGGGCTTGTGCTTGGAATGCTTGATCTCAAGACTAACAAACCACTCTCCAATAACATTATTGAAGCACACATCAAGCTCTTCAAAACTCCCTGCTGCTAGCTCATAGTACCACACATAGTACCATAGTGAGTGGTAGGTTTTGTCAAACAAGTACCAAAAACAGGTGCTTTCCCTAAGCCATTGGGGAAACAAAAATAGTAAATTGTTCAGTATGTTTACCACGCATTTTCCTGGAAAACGGGGACTGGAAAATGATGACAAATGTAATTAATACTGTCTAACTGACAGTCTGACAAAGAGTTTTTCACACCAACGGCTCACTGGGCAGATACAACTATGCTACAAATTCATTCACAACCAGAATAAAACCACACACAACCACAAGGTTCATAAATTATGAGCTTGGAATGAAGATGACTCCTGGCAACCAGGAAAGCTTCTGGCTTGCTTCCTTACATTTTGTTTTTTTTCTGTTAAATCTTTTACCTACTGATAAATTTTAAAGGAGATGATTTCAGAAACTGGGCTAACTGATAGTGGCTGCTGCATAACAAACATCGAGAGGGGAACATATACAGAGGTCATTAATATATAAAGAAAAAGAGAAATCAAAGAAAAAGCGAGGGAAAAATCAGCTTCAATAACAGCTTATAATAACTGCACATTTAAATTGAATTAAAACTTTTCCACATCTATCCGCAAATGATTAAGTGTAGCTGGTTTAATTAAAGCAGCTCAGTGCAGAGAAACCTGAACCAACACGTTCCTCAGCCAATGTGCTGCTGGCAGCAGTGCTGCTTCAGAGCTCACATGGCCATGCCTGGCGTTTCCTGCACGGATCTCAGGAAATCCAGAAAAAGTTCTCCTACAAATCACTGGGAATGTAAATGGGGGTGATCTTTCTGCAGCACAACTAGAGATAAACCTGCTCCAGGTGACATAATTCACCTCACAAGTGAAATGACAGCAGAGGCAGAACAAGAACAGCAGCTACAGGTAACCTCAGGGAAGGTGACTCCCATGGGAGTGAAGTGGCAAGGGTGAGTCCATCCTTCTGCAAACGGCCAGAAGGGAATTCCAAAGAGGGCAAACTGCTCAGACAGTGGATATTATACCTCCTCAGGGGAGGAAATGACTCTTGGAACAAAGACAAAAGCATCAAGGAACAGGACACGAAGAAGATTGTGGAGAGCATATGGAACACCAAGGAAAGGAAAAGCAGAGTTATCTAGAAGGATACTGTCAATGGAGCAATACAGGAGCCCTCAAGTCTGGGTGATGGAGACACAAACCTGAAGACAAGGGATCAGAAAAAGTGTCGATAAGCAAAGCCTTACAACACAGCTGGGGCATATGCTGAGAGAGGCAGGGGTGAACCAGAGGATAATGGAGAACACGGGCTGAAAGCCTGTGGGGGAGCAAGACATAGGAGAGGGAAGGTGATCTCATAGAGGTGAGAAATCAGAAAACAATGCAAAACCTTGAAGAAATCCAGACACTGAGGAGCCGAGGAGGGATGGCTGGAAGGCACCAGGGCACCTTTCCAGGGAGGGATCATAGAATCAGGGAATGGTTTGGGCTGGAACGGACCTTAAAGCCCATCCCATTCAACTCCCTGCCGTGGGCAGAGACACATTCCACCAGACAAGGTTGCTCCAAGCCCTATCCAACCTGGCCTTGGACACTTTCAGGGATCCAGGGGCAGCCACAGCTGCTCTGGGCAGCCTGTGCCAGGGCCTCCCCACTCTCCCAGGGAACAATTCCTTCCCAATATCCCATCTGGCCCTGTCCTGTGGCAGTGGGAAGCCCTTCCTTCTTGTCCTGTCCCTCCAGGCCCTTGTCCAAAATCGTTCTCCAGCTCTCCTGGAGCCCCTTTAGGCATTGCAAGAGGCTGTGAGGTCTCCCCTTCTCTTCTCCAGACTGAACACGCCCAGCTGTCTCATACTGAATAAGGGCGGGAGATCAGAGCAGTGGCAGCTGCCCAGGACGCTTCAGCCCCCGCAGCACCCCTGTGCCCTGCGGTCAGGGACCTGTGCGGGTCGGGCGAAGAGCGCCCAAAACACCCCACACCCAGCCCGCAGCAGTGCCGCCATTTCACCCCTGAGGGCGCGGAGGGGGCGGGGTGGAGTCATCACAAACCCCGCCCCCTGCCCGCGGCCCCGGAGCTCCCTGCCGGCCGCCATTTCAGAGCCGCGCCGGGGCCGCGGGTGGGATCGTCCGGCAGCGGCGGAACGGCGCCACCGGGGGGAAACGGTGCTGTTCTGCGGGGCCTCGCAGCGCTCACTGAGCGGCCGCAGCCTGGGGCCCCGCGGGCTGCGGAGCCGGCACTGCCCGCTGCGAGCGTGTCCGGGGGGGGCCGCTCACGGCTGTGTGAACCGGGAGAGTGCACCCGCGGTGGGGCGGCTCCTGGAGCCTCTCTGCTGCTCTCTGTGTGGGGTCTGCGCCGTTAGGAAGCTATCCGTCCGTCCATCTCTCCTTCTGTAACCCTCAGTGCCCAGCTGAGGGCACTTGGCTCGTTCAGCTGGAGCAGAGGAGACTGAGGGGAGACTCCTCGGGGGCTGCAGCTCCTCCCGAGGGGAGGCGGAGGGGCAGAGGCTGAGCTCTGCTCTGGGACAGGGACAGGAGCCCAGGAACGGCTGGAGCTGTGTCAGGGGTTGGGATGGATCTCAGGGAAAGGTTCTTTCCCCCGAGGCTGCTGGGCACTGCCCAGGCTCCCCAGGGAATGGTCCCGGCCCCAAGGCTGCCAGAGCTCCAGGAGCGTTTGGCCAACGCTCTCAGGGATGCCCAGGGTGGGATTGTTGGGGTGTGTGTGCAGGGCCAGGGGTTGGGATCAATGATCCCTGTGGGTCCCTTCCAATCCAGGACATTGTGATTTTATGATTCCGTGTTTATTCACAGCCAGGTACAACCATTTGTCCTTGTGCCACCGCTTCCATCCATCAATTCCTGCTGCATGTTTCCCTCCCATGTCAGAACCGTGTTCATCAAGGGCTTAGTGGGTCACCCTGTTTGCACTGAGCTTTTTTCACATTTCAGTATACCCCAAGAAATGGCATGACCAAACATACCTGTGGCATTCATCTTGAGACAATTTCAGAGATGACACCTGGCTTTACGTTGCTGAAATTCCACATTATCATGAAACCTTCAGGCTGATGTTTTCATATTGAACTGAAACACTGTAACAGACCATATATTTAGCAAAAAGAGAATTCCTTTAAAAACTGACACACTGTTTCAAAGGACATCACCTTTTGATTGCCAGCACATCTTAAATAAGTGTTTCTGGTGATAGATGAAATTATGAGATTGAAAATATGCTGTCAAAAGATAAAAGCATCAACACTCTGTGCAGTGTTGTGCTCATGGCCTCAATTTTGGAAGATTTGAGACCTACCTCACGTCCAAGAATGGGATTGTTAATTAAAACCTGGATGATACAAGGAAAATATCGAATTTACAGTAAAAGAAAGCTGCCACTGATGTGAATGACAATATTGTGATTTTGGGGCTGGCAGGATGAGCAAATAACAGATGCACAAACGTCTTTAATGTTTTATGATGCCTTGAAGGATATTTCCAAACCTGTCAGGCTTGGAATTTTCATGTGAGGATTCCCCATCTGGCACTGAGAGCTATTGTGGAGAGGAAAAGAAAATGGCAATGTTTTTAACATCGCTCTTAATCGAACGTCCTCAGTGGGCTCTTCATGGAGCTGAACATTAGGATCTCTGTCACACTGTGCCCATTGGATATGGCAGAGGCTGGGCTGTCCCTGGCTGTCACATGTGGAAGATCAGGACATTGCCCAGTGTAACAAGGCCACTTGAAGGGGTTTCTGGAATAGGTTTCTGGGCAGTTAAACCAGAAAAAATCAGTGCAACCATGTTGGGTATTTACCAGACAAGGTCTTGCTAGAGGCCACATCAGGACAGGTAGAGAAAAGATATTTGTTTTTTCATTGTGTAATTTGCCATGTATTCCAGTGGACAGAGTATTTCCACATGTGGGCACGGAAATGCCGAAGAACACAAGCTCCTGTCTTACTGCCATATCGCAATTCAGGTGAGACCTCACTCTTCTAGACTAGAGAAAGGAGCTGGAGAAGGAGAAATTTGATTTTCAGGTATGTCACTCAACTAAGTAAAAACTCAAATCATGAGTTGTCTTTGAATGAAAAGGAACATCATGTATTGTAATGCAGAAGTATTCTGATTTTTTTTTTCCCCAAAGTCGAGTACCTTAACACAGGATTTACAGCCCTGAAGCTTACATGCCATACAATAAGCATGCTGCTTTGTACCAGGGTGTTATTGCAGACTACTCTTGGCAATGACAAAAAGACTTTATTTTTCTGCAGAATAGTGGAATTTTACTCTCGCAGATGACTCCTGAGCAGTGGAAATAGGTGCAGATACAAAGGGATGCCCTTGGCTACAAAAAGTGGCAACGGAAGGGGGAAAACTTTTGGGCAGCTGGTCCCTTCAGGGCGCTGCAGAATTTCTCAGAGCACAGGAAAATGCTGGCCACCAGTTTCTTTGACAGGTCATCATTTGCATCTCATTTACACAGGAAGCATTTAATCTCTTAACCAGTCACCAGCATTCCCGTGGGCTGTGCCCGGGCTCCGGCTGGCACTGGCCCCCAGGCGAGGAGAGGCTGGGCTACCGGCAGCGCTGCCCGCAGCCGGCGGGCCCAGGGCTGCCGTGCTCTGTCTTCCACCCGAGCCTGGCTCCCTGGCACAGGGCACCACTCGCGTTTCTCCTTCTCCAAGAGCCCGGCCAGCC
>VZTG01009767.1:298333-382737 GCA_013397845.1 Melanocharis versteri | reverse complement strand
AAGGCCGCGGGTCGCGGTGCTGCGATGCGCTGCGGGTCCGCGCCGCGTCTCTGCGTCGCGTCTCAGGGCCTTTCTCCGTCCGGTTAATGGCCTCATCTTTCATGTTTAATTTTCCCGTGTCTGTGCGGACACAGCTTTTAGATCTCCCACGTTGGTTAGGACTGGCACGTCCTCGTTGACTGGCGGTACCCGAGGGTCCGTGCCAGCGCGGTCAGTGCCGGTTGGCATCAGTGCTGGGAGTGGGTCCGGTGATGGTGCGCGAGTGCCTGGGGCCGCAGGAATCATGACTAAAGCAGCGACCACTGTTGTTTGTGCTCGTGGGAGCAATTCAAAGCAGAGCGTTTGTTCTGTTTTAGCGGTTGGAAGAGGCAGGACTGTCCTGGGGGCCCTTTCACGACAGTACGCATGAGGGCTGGGGTGGGACAGCTGTGGGGAGGCGAGTGCTCGTGCCGGATTCTGCACTGCTGGGAGTGCAGGAGCGTTTGTTGGGCACAGAGTTGTATCCAAGACTTGCTGGGAAAGGAAGCACGGTTTGTTGCATGAGGACTTCCACTGGGATCCTATGATCACTTAATGAGGTACCTGTGGAAAACAAAAGAGGAAAGAGTGGGGAAGGGTAGGGATTAATTCCTTTTGTTAGTGCCTGTTGTTGTTACATTTGATCACTTTTTGAGGTCCTTGTATTTTTGTTCATTTTACTCCCTGATTGTGCGTGTTGACGGTTCATATTGCTCGGCTCTCACCTCTTTACGAGCTGTTGTTTCCCTGTACTCGTGTTTTAACCACTTTTTTTTCTGGAGCTGTGTGAACAGTTCTGTGACTTGTATATTCCCCATTACGACTAGGACGATGCAGATGTTCCATAGTCTTTATCAAACCTGAGGAGTTGATGGGATTTCTTAGATTCCTGTTGAGTCCTGAGTTATGTCCGTGTGCGCGGTGAATAATAAAATCAAGAGTCCTGAGCCTCTTAAGTCTGTGCTGCATGAGTTGTTGCTGTTAGTGTCCTGGTTTTTGTTCTGAAGCAGAGTAACTGTGTATATAATGATCCCAGTGCTCCTGTGGTTCCATGATTCTGCGTTCAGCGGTCCGGAGTTAGAGCTGTGATTGCAGTAGGCTCTCCCCAGGCCTGGCTGGATTATGAACAGGAACATCTTAAGCTGGTGTGATTGTTAACTGTATTGTACAGTGAGTTTATAGCCCTGCTGTGGTTGGTTCTGGAGGATCAGATGAACCCCTTAGGGACTTGTCTTGTGCAGTACCAGGTTTGTGAAAACAGCAGCTGCAGTAAGCACAGTCTGAATGGAAGTGTGACTGTTGTGTGTAGCAGCTTACTTATCTGTGTTTGTTAAACAGTGTCTGGTGCTGACATGGACTTAATGTGAAATGTGCTCTATGCTCTGAATTCAAGCACTATTTTCTTTCTGTTTCTTGCATGTTCTATCACTTATTTTTTTTTCCTGGAAGAAGCCCTCCTTGTCTTGACCTGAGACATGCCATTTTATTTTCAGCTGTTGTACCAGCCTACTTTCTTTCCTGAAGCTTTGGTCTCCGTCTTGTTTCTTGCTTATTTGTTGTGAGCTCTCTGAATTGATTCCCAAAGTTACTGGCTGTCACTCTGACCATACATGGATAAGCTTCCTGTGAAGTTGGTAGACTTTTAGTCACCAACTTTAGAAATCTCAGACTTGCTATGTTTTCAGACTTTAAGAAGGAGTTTAGAGAAGCTGTTCTTTCTGCGCTTCCAGGTACTTTAGAAGCAGCCTGGAAGGCAGGGGCAGGAAAGCCCTACCAATTTAAGCATTTAGGGAGAATGACAGAGTTCAGCAAAGTAGAGGTGATAAATTTTGACTTGTGCTGAAAATGATCAGGGCACCTCTCCTGTCTGATGTGCAGTTCTGTGATCAGGCACCTGCAAGCTTCAAACTGCTGGCCTAAATGATCCATTTGATTATACAACCTCGTTATATGTAGGTGATGTATGCAAAAATAGATTTTAATCTTTCTTTTTTCTGAGGGGATAGGGTGGAAATAAGCTGTACTGAGAAGGCAGAGATGTTCATATGTGTGGGTTTGCTGCCTTTGGGTTTTTGTTTGGGTTTTTTTTGTTTGTTTTGTTTTTAATATTAGTAGCACTGGCATAGTACTACAAAGGTGTAATTTTCCTATATCCTACTGCTTCCATGGCCTCTCTGTAGGAACACAGCAGCAAACCATGGTGTCTCATCAGGCCCTCAGGGGTGGATTTCCAGCTAGTTGTTTTGTGTTGGTGAAAAGTTGGATGCTGTCTTTTCCTCCTGATATTCACTTACCTTCCTGCCCCATCAAGGTGAAAGTATCTTAAGATGGGTCAGTGTTATCCAAGGTTGGATCGATGTGTGGGGCAGCTGTTGTCAGAAAGTATCTGTAATTTACAGTTCTTATGTCCACTTCTTCTCATCTCCTGCCCTCTCCCTCAGAAAGGAATCATTCCCTCACAGCACAGTTATCTCCAGATGTCTTTTGTGTAGGTGAAAAAATTGCTGAAGGCAATTTGTGGACTATCTGACACTGTCTAGAAAAAGGAAGATAATAAGTTATTTCTTTTTTTTTTTAGTATCTGTTTATCGTAAACCTGTTTTCTTAAAAATATCAGTGCAGAAGGTGAGATAGTCCAGGCTGCACAAAGTTCTTTGCTGTCTCTTTCCTACGTTAGAACTTGGTGGTGTTAACTGGCAGCATCTTTGACCCAGGGGCAAACAACTGTGGAGTCACAGGATCCCAGAACGGCTGGTGTTGGGAGGGACCTTAGAGACCATCTTGTTCCACCCCCTGCTGTGGGCAGGGACACTATCCACTGTCCCGGGCTGCTCCAAGCCCTGTCCAGCCTGGCCTGGAACACTTCCAGGGATCCAGGGGCAGCCACAGCTGCTCTGGGCAACCTGCGCCAGGGCCTCCCCACCCTCCCAGGGAACAATTCCTTCCCAATATCCCATCTAGCCCTGCCCTCTGGCAGTGAAAGCCATTCCCTGTGTCCTGTCCCTCCAGGCTCTTGTCCCCAGTCCCTCTCCAGCTCTCCTGGAGCCCCTTTAGGCCCTGCAAGGGGTGAGGTCTCCCTGGAGCCTTCTCTTCTCCAGCTGAGAACCCCCAGCTCTCCCAGCCTGGCTCCAGAGGAGAGGGGCTCCAGCCCTCGAAGCATCTCTGTGGCCTCCTCTGGACTCGCTCCAGCAGCTCCATGTCTTTCTTGTGCTGAGCAGGGTGTTGTGCTGCTTGGAGGGTATTGATGTGAAACTCTCAGCAGAGCCTGGTATTCTCTATCTGTCAGGGCTGGCTGTTAACCTGGGAACATGGGGAAATCTGGATCTGGCTGCAGATGTTCAGTGTCTCAGGCACAGGTTTTTGACTGCCCTTGTTTGTATATCTCCAGCTGAGAGGGGTCCCGATCCCTGCCGTGTGTTGGACCGGCAGCGGATGATAATTACGGCCAGCCTGTATCTGATTTCTGACAGCATCCCAATGATGATTAATTTTGTTCCTAGGAATTGAGTGTAGTTCATCAGACTGGTAAAGTAAGGTCTTTGCTCTGAAGAATGCAGCTTATTTTTTGGCCTCAAATGCTTTTGTCTCTGAATGGCAATATAAGTATTGCTAAAAACACCTTGATGATGTTATTATATGGACATGAATAATAACAACTAAGGAAGGCAATTAAAACCCTTCCAGACAAATCTGTTTGCTAAGGAACATCTAAAACGGCTTTGCTGAAATATTAAAACTGTGACAGTTGAGATTTGTTAGACCAGAAATATGCTTAAAACTAAGTTTATGCCCAGTGTTTATAAAACAACATAAAAAAAAGAGCTTAAAATATGTTGTACTGAAATCAGTGATTCAGCATATGGAAATAGGGTTTGTGGAAATGCAGCAGTAGATTTTAGTAATGGCCACTTCTGGTGCTGAGCTATTTTTACTGGCAAATGTGTTGGAATCTTAGGTGCAGTCAAGCTGAGGAGAACAAGGGTAGTGTCCTCGTTTCAGGTTTGCAAAGGGGAAAAGAATCAAAGAGATGAGATCTGTTACCTCTGGAAAACCCAAAGGGTTGGCAAGTAGAAAGGGTTTGCTTGGTTGCCAAATTTACGAACAGAATTTACATATCAGTGTGGAAGGATCTTATATGTACAGGATCTGTAACAACATTCAGAGTTTCAGGGTAAAAGAATCTTCCTGTCCAAAGACAAACTTTTTTTTAGTGACCTTCAATAGCATGTGTCAGCGCTGAGTTAGTTTCATTTTTGTGGGGCGAGAGGGGAGAGTTAAAAAGCCAATTGAATCAAACTGAATATTGAATTTAAAGTTTTCCTGTTTGCTGATTTAAAATACCGTGGCTGCAGAGCAGAGGAATTCAGATGAGCCAGAGAATATTGACTTGATTGATTGCTCTGGGACAGTAGAAAGAGAACTAGGGTAACTAGTTTGGGGAAAGAATCTGTGACACCTCACTTTCTGCCTTTAAATTTCCGCGTGTATCCAATCATCATGTTCACAGTTCAGGAAGATGGCTTTTCCAGCAGAATTTAGGATTCATACTCATGAAACAGAGCTGCCTTTTCAGCCTGAGCAAGGAAAGGTGAGACCAAGACTCTTGCATTGTGGTCACAGACTTTTGGAAACAGCATCAGGCACCTCTCAAACGTGGGCACAGTCCTTCACACCTGATTTGGTTTTATTCATAGGAAAAGCATTACCCTCTGCCCTCACAAATGTACAGCGATATAATCTGTTGGAAGACTTACACACGTTGCTTGGATCTGAGTTGAGGCTTTGAAGTATGTGACCTGTACACGCTGGGATGGCCTTTGATTCTCAGCTTCATGCTATTTCCCCTCATACACCGTGTAAATGCTGTTCTTGGATTTAAGAGACAATCTGGATTTTGTGATTTCCCCCTAAATGATTTAATTTACCACTGACAACACCAAGGAGATTTCACCAGTTCAGGGACTCTGTCAGGCACTGTCCTCTGAAGCCCTTCCTGTATAGAGTGTCCTGGGGGATGCTGACTTGCACTTCATTGCAAAGAAAGATGGAGGTTTTGGATGAGTAGCTGGGTAGTAGTAGTACTAGTGGTTTAAGGACCATGCTGTGTTCACTGTGGCCCATTCCCAGTGCTCCAGTGAAGGTGTCATGAGCTCTGTGCTCGTTGATCCAGGAAGAATTTCCCATCTTAAGTTCTGCACTAGCTGATCCATCATCCATCCCACCTGAAGAGCTGTCTCTGCCTCTGGGGACCCCAGCACTAGAAAGACAAGGATGGATCTGTTGGAGGAGGCCACGGAGATGCTCTGGGGGCTGGAGCCTCTCTGCTCTGAAGCCAGACTGGGGGAGCTGGTGGTGTTCACCCGGACAAGAGAAGGCTCCAGGGAGACCTCAGAGCCTCTTCCATGGCCTAAAGGGGCTCCAGGAGAGCTGGAGAGGGACTGGGGCAAGGGATGGAGGGACAGGACACAGGGAATGGCTTCCCACTGCCAGAGGGCAGGGCTAGATGGGATATTGGGAAGGAATTGTTCCCTGGGAGGGTGGGGAGGCCCTGGCACAGGGTGCCCAGAGCAGCTGTGGCTGCCCCTGGATCCCTGGAAGTGTTCCAGGCCAGGCTGGACAGGGCTTGGAGCAGCCTGGGATAGTGGAAGGTGTCCCTGCCTGTGGCAGGGGGTGAAATGGAATGGTCTCTAAGGTTCCTTCCAACCCAACTATCCTGGGATTCTGTGAGCGTCTGTTTAGGTGTCTACACAAAAATTTGTGACCCCAGTAGTGGTCTGGTGCCTTTTTAGTCCTGTGAACAAGGTGAAGGTAAACAAAGCCTCTTGCCTGATGTTGAAGACAGACAGTTCTTCTTGCCAGTGTTCTCATTTCACATGATCTCCACAGATCCATACAGGTCTTCCTTCTTAGCAAATATCTTGCAGTGAAATAATTAATAGCAGTGATTCCTAGAATTCTGGATGGAGATACAGAGTGTCGTTGGGGAAAAAACTTTTATTGGTCTGTTGCCAGAACCATTAAACCTGTGAGATCTGGTGCGCTTTTGTGAGAAGATAATTGTCATGGTCAGTGCAACATTTCTGCAAATAATGCCCAGGAGAGCTTTTCAATCCGGTCCTGGGAGTGCTGGCCTGGCTGAGGGTGCCTGAGCCATCGTTGACACAGGTGGTGAAGTGTTGGGCTGCGTGGATTCAAGCACCTCCAGAATTAATGGAAGATTTGGGTACAGCACATATGGTTCCTGTTGTTGCTCTGTGCACCCTTGGCATTGTAAGTTTTAGGGCATCTTACCCGAGGAAGAAGGTGGCTGCTGCCTTTTCAAACAAGTTTCTGTAGTATTTGGTTATTTAAAAAAAATTTGTCATTTTAGGAACTTCAGTGCAGTGGAACCTAGTCTTAAAGTTTTAGTTTTTTGGAACATAGAAATGAAGGCCTGTTTTGGAAAGGTTGCAAACTACCAGTCTCTTTTCAGTCATCCTTCCCAAATGGAGCCGTTGGGCCTTCTTGCCATCATTGACTTGTCCACTGGGAATATAAATGCATTTAGTCTTTTGACTTATGTCACTGTGGATTGAGAAATGTCAGTTAATGAAGTTCTAGACGCAAATTAGTGTCTATGCCTGGTTCTCAAATCTGGAATATTTACTGATAGAAATTGATTGTTATCTCTTTGGTAAAGAAAGATCAGGACATTCACTCAGCATATATCAGTGAGAGCAGAATAAAAACTTGTTTTCCAGTGTAGCATTGCTTGTTTCATCCATCCTTTCTTATATCTCCTTTTATTTTTGGAAATCTTTTCAGTATGCAGAGGTTACCATTCTTCAGGGGCTCTTTTTAACTTTGCTTGGCATGAGAACTGTTCACCTGTTGAGGAATACACCTGGTGCAGGCGGGCAGTGGCAGTGTGAGCTGCAGGTTGTTCTGGGAGGGGATTCTTCAACTCTGACAGGCTTGGGGCCATGACCATTTCCCTGGGGAGCCTGTTCCAGAACCTTTTCCTAATATCCAACCTAAACCTCCCCTGGCACATTGAGAAGACCCTGGACTAAACATCAGCATCAGGATGGGCACAGCCCATGGGGGCTTTGTCCAGGGTCCCTCCCCAGGGGCACCAGCTCGGGCTGTTCTGTGTCATTGCACCACAAAGGAGCTGGAGTCTGGGACTGTGCTGTGGGAAACCTGGGGCCGAGCCGGTGAGAGGAGCTGGTCTGACTGGGAGAGTGTGGGATGTGCGGGGACTCACACGGGGCCTGTGGGGTCACTGGAGTCACTGCTGCAAAGGGGCTTTGATCCCAGTGGTGCCAGTCTGGGGCGGTGCCAGTGGGACCCCCAGAGTGGCATCAGACCAGTCGAATGGGGGAGTTTCCTTAACACCTCACCAGCAGAGGAAGTGGTTTCCCCCTGACTTCCAGGCTGGCTGGACAGTCTTAGTCCTGCAGCAGATTGTGTAAGTGCTCAGCAAGAGATTGGGAAGAAAGAAGCATCTCTCTCAGAGCTCTGCTCCTTTAGCTCTTCACCCTGCCTTTATTGCTCCTGCGTGCTTTGTTCCTGGTATCCCGTGGAAACTTTTGCCAGGCCTGTATGTAAGGGCTTCCTATGTTTTCTTTCTAAAAGCCTGAAGAAAAGCAGGTGGAAGCTTCCTTCCCACCTTCTAATGGCTCTGAATCAGCGCTGCCCCAGGCACTGCTTGAGTATCCTGGGCAGTGTAGACTGTGAGTATTGCAGACAGGTTAGAGGATGTGGGACAATGATGGAAAGTCAGTAACCACTTGCCAAACTCTTGTCAATTCTGCTTTATGCCAAATATAAGTGTGATAACTTGCCTATCATGGTGTGCTGGGAAGGTTTCTCTGCTTGCTCTCTGACTGTGGTACCTCCTTTTCAGGCAGCAGATAGATCTTGGAGAATTAAAAAAACCCCAAAACCCCAATCTCTTAAGTGTCTGTTCTTGAAATCATTATAATATATTGCAATTTCTTAACCTCAGCACCAGGAAGGATTTTTATCATAAATAAATGGCAATAAAGGGCAAATTTGGTTAAAATGAAGGAAATTTTAACTTTTTCCTCTTAAAGGTGGAAAAATCTCAACGTTTCTTCCTTTGCTTACTAAATACTCTAGTTGTGCCATACGACTTGCACTCATCAACATATTGGTGTGTTCTGCTTTGTAGGGCTTGAATTTTGTAGTGGGCAAAGGCAAGCAAAGTTGCCTTCTATTCAAATAATTTTGAAAATGTGTGTTACATGGTTTTATAACTTAGATACGGTGACTGGAGACGGTTCGTCTGTTTGAGTGTTGTTTACCAGAACAGGAAACTTCTCTGAGATTGTGCTCAGCCAGTTCTGACAGAGCCAGGAGGGAACGCGTATTTAATGTCAGAATTTGCAGTACAGCTGAGATGACCTGGCAGCTTAAAAATTGTCTGCTGAGGGAAGTCTCTTCCCCTGCTTCCAGCTTTGCAGTGCCACCCCCTGTTCTCCTATCCTGTGGCATTAGCCGGCGCTTATCTTGCTGCAAGGAAAGCAGATTAAAACTGCTGACACAACAAAAAGGGCTTCCCTCCTGTGTAGTTTTCCATTGCTTTCACGGTACAGATTGGTTATCCCATGGGCAGAGGGTGCTGGGATGGGCTTATGTTGACACTTGAAACGCAGAAATGGGGGTAGAACCTGATTAGTGGGTGAAGGGGAGCACAAGCTGCCAGTTTTTAATGCTTCAACACATATGGAAAAGATAAAGATTCAGTTCAAATCCATAGTGTATTAAATCTCAAATTAGCATAAGTCTTGTCATGGTTTATTCTATAATGGTGTGCTCAGGTATTTGTTTAAAAATTTGACCTTCACTGTCAGACATGAATTAACAGCAGCTGCTGGTAAAGGGCCTGGAAGTCCCTTCATGCAGGGAGCATTCCCTTTCTAGACTGAGGATTTCTGGTTGCTGTTTCTGACTTCTTCCATTATTCAACTTCTGGCTGTCAGTAGTGGTGCAGTCCCTGGAAAGGCTTATCCTTCAGCAGATCCAGATCTGTAGATCCTGTTGCAGGAAGAGGGTTTAGATATCCTAATTTTGACTGTTTCAAAGTAGTGAAAGTGCTTGAAAAACTAGGATTCTGGCAAGCCATGAGCAGCTTGAGTCTGGTGTGAGTTTTAGTTGTAGTTTAACTAAAACATCAGGATTCAGTCCCTGATGGTGGACACCCTGACAGTGCCCTGATGGGGCAGAGAGTATCTTCCTGTGATAGGAATTCTGGATGTTTTCTCAAGGCTTTCTTTAAAAAGCTGCAAAAATAGGAACTCTGTCAAATACTCAATGTGCCCCCAAGTCAGTGTGCGGCACAGACTCACTGGTTTCATATACACAGTTAAGCAGCACCAAAGGCAGCATTGAACAGTAATAGGCCTTGAGGTGCAGGATGGACAACGTTTACAGGGGAAAACATTCAGAAGATTAATAGTCCCCAATTGAAACACTTGAACTGTGTCCGATCTTGCTGCTTCTTGTCTCCCTGTCTGAAAGAGTTCTGGATATAAGGTTGGAATTCAGGTTGAGGTGGCAGTTTGGTTGTGGCTGGTCAAGTACCTGGACATGGGGAACCTGGTTTTTACCTTGGCTGTTGGGAATACTTTGGTGTTTACAGGAATGACTTCAAAATCTAGCTTGATGCTTTTTATTAGTGTAAAAAAAATAGAAATCCTGAGGAGCTCTTTAATGGTACATAGTTCTGCAAAATGTCGTGTTTGTGCTTTTGAAAGACAGAATTGTTCTGGAATTTTCAACAAATAGTGTTTTGTTTTGTGAGTTGAAAAAATGCATTGCTGAAGCAGTGGCTTGTTCTCAGTTTTTTAAATAAACATTCGAACTTATTTCAGGTGGAGGAAGTTTGGTTTATGGAAATTTGAAGACCTAAACCTCACTGAGGATTTTTTCACTTTGCAGATATATTGTAAAATGTCCAATGGTTATGAAGATCACATGGCTGAAGATTGCAGGGATGATATTGGTAGGACAAATTTAATTGTGAACTACCTCCCTCAGAACATGACGCAGGATGAATTACGGAGTCTGTTCAGCAGCATCGGCGAAGTGGAATCTGCAAAACTTATTCGGGACAAAGTTGCAGGTATGATTTAGTGTTTCAGAAATTGTCACCTTGTGCTAGACTGCTCAAGCAAATACGTGATTGAATACAACAATGTAGAAATATTAAATATTTGTGTGTGTGTAATCAAACTATTGACAAGTTTGCCTGGAACTCCAGTAATGCCAGGATTGGGTATTGGGAGGATGGAATGCTCAAGGCTAAGTTAATGACTATTGTGTTTATGGCTAAGAATTTCAACAAGTACAGTTCCCAAATTTGAACATTAGTAGACATGTCTAAAACTGGCTTGGATTTAGTCCCCAGCTGATTTATTCTTCCTACAGTCTGAGTGTTTTTGACTCCACCAGAGCTCTGAATATACAATCAAACCTTTTGTTCTGATATTGATCAGTAAAATAAAGGTGTGCTGCGGTTTTGAAGTAGCTGTAGGTCTTATCACTGTTGTGGAATTTAACTTTTAAGTTCCTTAAATAGGATTGGTAGTAGTAGCTTTAAAATATGAGAGGAATGAATTGTTCTGACTTGTGAAACTTAATGTTTTCTTGAAGCAAAACAAATGCTGACAGAGCAACTGCTTCCATGAGCCATATCTGTTTAGTTGCAGGAGCTTTTAGCTGCTCTCTGAAGAGGTTTTAATCCTTGCACTGTTAAAATACTTATTTTACAAGTTTTGGTTATTCTTGTTCAGAATTTGCAGAATCTTGGATTCAGTGAGAGCACTTGGTTGTTTCTGGAGGGGGAAAAAAGAAGTGCTGTTAACTAGCTGTGCATTGGTGTTTGTTCCCTGCCTGCAGCTCAGTGCTTGTGGAATTCTCTGCTGCACATGCTCAGTGTTGTATTTCAGAATCCAGGAATACTGATTGTTATCTAATCTGTAACGGAACCAGCCTGAGACTGCTCCCCAGTCTGTAAAAGCTGCATGGGAGCTGATGGAATGCATGAGAGCTCTTCGTGCGTCATCTTTAGTGCTTTCTTTGCTTGAGAATACCCATGAGAACTGAATAATTAAAAACTTCAGAATTTCCCTTCCAAGGAGCCTCTCTGATTTCCATGTCTCTGGTTTTCCTGATATCTTACAGTTGAAATATCATGTGATGTCTGTCTGTCTAAATCTGAACTCATGTTCAGTCGTGATAAAATAGTTATATAAATACTGATTTCTTTGAATGTTTTGGTTGGTGAGTGTTGGGCACAGATGTTGTCATATGCTTTGAGGCACTTAGGAATTGAGGCTTACTCTGAAGGCTGGTTTTGCAGGGAATAAGACCCCTTGCTTAATGATAGCAAGTCATAGCTGACCCACACCTTAGACTGTAAAATAAACATAGAATCACCTGTGTGGGTGGGAAGGATATTTTTAGTGGGAAGCCAGAGACTCATCCATGCCTGAAGCTGGGAGTCTGCTTCACACTGTTTCCTGTAGCATCAAACACTCTGGTAAAGTCTGGTTAACTTTAACTTGGAACTTGACAGTGCTGGGTAGTTTAAAGTCCAAAACATACACTTGTGTGCTCAAGGTTTTTCTTAACTTCAAGAATCAAAAGTAAAATTGCTGTTATTGTTGCAGAGAGTCCTTGGGTGCCTGTGGACAGAGCACTGGCTTTTCTCTGAAGTGGTTGCAGGTGCTGGATTCTGTGTGGCTGCTGTGGTCAGGCCCCTGAATTTTGTTGCTACCTAATTTTTCATTTGCTTGCAACACTATTAGGAGCAGCTACCAGTCGTCTCCATGCTTACTGATAGTTCTGGAATATCAGTGCCAAAGAACTGTTTCCTTCTAAGCGTTTTTTTTTCCTCTTGCTTTTGTTTCTGCCCCTTGATGTTCACATTATATGTCTCTATTCTCCACCTCTCTGTTAAACAGGTGGATGTGCAGCAGTCCCTGAACAGAGCAATCCTGTGGCAGAGTTCTGCTTTTCTTGTGCCTCCACTTGCATTTCTCTGACCCCATGACAGACAGCAGGAAACTGGAGCTGCAGAAAAACCTGTTCAGCTCCCTGACCTTGGTTTCTGGTCAGATAAGTCATAATATTGGCATGTGAGATAGAGCAGGCTGAGTGGCCTGGACAGGAGGGAGGGAACCTTTGCTTTTGTTGGAATTAGACTTTTTTGATCAGTTTAGTTCTTTTCAATGAAGTTATAGCTTTTGATGCCCCCATAAAGTTTTAATAATCAGAGTATTTTGTCTTTGAAGTTCCCTTTATTGTTTGTGTTCGCAGATTTAAAATCATAATAAGTTGATAATGCTTGCTTTTTGTAAAACATTGAATGATATGTACATTTCTTCTCAATTTATTGTCTGTTAATGAAACATGGGGCAGAAAATACTTCTGCCTGGAATGCAGCTTTTCATGACTTATTGAACTGGCATAACCTGTCTGGAGACTGATTACTGGGATTCAAGAATTGATTTGAAAGCCAAAGTTTGGGTTTGTTTGGGCAAAGTATTTTATTATGATCATTACACATGTTGTTGCGTTTGGCTTCAAATGCAGCAGAGTATTGAACAATCTGTGTTCCATGTGTTAGATTGTGGTTATAAAATGTAGAGAAACTCAAAGCCTCCAGACTGCTTATCCTTTATCTTACTACTGTTGAGCATTACAGGAAGGTGAAAATAGCAGCAAATCAAGGTGTCAGTTCACATTTATTACCAAGAGCTTTTGGCTTTGTGTGCATATGGGTTTTAACCATTGGTAAAGGTGTGACTGTGTGTCTGGTTTGTTGTTTGAGATGTGACAGCTTTTTTTTGTTGTTGTTTGGTTTGGTTTGGTTTTTTTCCCCAGTAACTGTACAGAGAAACTTGTGCATAGTAGATTAGCATTAGAAGAGTGCTGGGCTCTGCATTCCCCAGTTGGTGTATTGCATTCCTCAGCACTTCCAGACATGGCTTTGCTTGGCTTGTGAAGAGTAAATCAGTACTGGGGGTCAGCAGGCAAATACTGGATTGTTGCTATGCTGCTCATTGTACCTGTGTTTATGGTGAGTATGTCTTGGACATCCAGGATTTTCATAAGGGAATTATAGAATTCACTGGACACTGTTCTTTCTGTCAGATCTTAATTGGACACCAGCCATACCTTGAGGCTTTGAACCCCAGGGAAATGTTAGAAGGCTGATTCCCACTTCCCAATATAGCATGGCACAGTGTCCAGCCTGCAATGTAACTTTTCATTGGTGCATCTCCTGGCCTGTCATGATGATTGCTGAGGTCTGTGAGTAGCCATTGACCTGATTCCATCAATGAAATCTTCTCTTCCTGTGGCTCTGGCTCATGAGGCTGAGAGCAAGAAGTCTGGGGTTGGTTCAGTTGGCCTGCACCGATCAGACAGTAGCCCTGCAGCATTGACTGCAGACACAGCGGGGCCAGACTTGTGCTCTGCACTGATTCCCTCTCCAGGGATGCGTATGATGTTAAATGTCCTCTTCCTTGGAGCAACTGCCTGGTGCCGGAGATGATCCAACAGAAGAAATATGTCTGGTGCTGCATTTTGCATGGGGGGTGTTTGACTTTGCTGCAACATCCAGGTTCTGGGATCTGGGTTTCCAGCCCGTGTGCTGGGCTGGACTCCTCTAACAGGTGAGTTTTTTAAAAAACATTTCTAGTTCAGTACCTGTTAATGCAGGAGTCCAGGCCTCTGGGCTCCTCTGGGCTTGCTCAGTTTCTTGTGTCTGTATGTCTGACTCTGCACAACACAGATGCTTCTGCTCAATAGCTCTAAATTTTCTGAGAGAGCCTGGTCATCTTTAGCCTGCTGTCTATGCAGCTGTACACAGGCTGTTAGTCCTTCTAGACCAAATGCTGAAGCTGAAAGGCTGTCATAAGTGTTTTAGTTTCTCTGTCTTCCTCTTACTTTGCTGAAGTATTGGTACTTTCAAACCTGACTCTCTTAAAGCTCTGAAAAGGTTGAGTTAAACTGCTTTTTGTGGAAGTATTAAAAAACAAAAAGCTGCCAAACTCATGTGCAATGGCAGCACATGGTAATATTAAAAATAATATTCTGCTTATTGGAATAATTGTGTGAGCTGTGGAGTGTTCCCACCTGTATGTAACTGTCCTCAGAGTGCAAGGGAAAAGAATTCAGCAAAATTACCACAAAGCTGTGTTGGGGGAGTTTAAACTGGATATTAGGGAAAGGTTCTTCCTCCAGAGGATGGTCGCTGGGCACTGCCTAGGCTCCCCAGGGAATGGTCCCAGCCCCAAGGCTGCCAGAGCTCCAGGAGCGTTTGGACAACGCTCTCAGGGATGCCCAGGGTGGGATTGTTGGGGTGTCTGTGCAGGGCCAGGAGTTGGAAGGGCCCCACAAGGATCATCAGTCCAACTCAGAATATTCTAGGATTCTATGAACCTTTTTCCCCATGTGTTTATGGTCTCAGACTTCTATGGGTTCTATTTATTGCTCTTGGCACCATATCACCTCTCTGAGTCCCTGGTGACAGGTTGCTGTGCACACCTTGGTCTGTGAGGGTTCCTTCTGACACTGATTGATTTTGCTGTTCCTTCCCTCACATCTTCTATACTGCTCGAGCAGAGAATGTTTTCCCTCTGGTACTCATGACTTTCTACTCTAGGAAGTGTAGGATATGAGCCTTCAGACTGTTCCAAAGGCTCTGTCTGTACCTGTCAGCTCCCCAGACACGGCCCCCTCTGTGCAGAGGCTGGGAGGGAGACATGGGCTTCCTCTGCACCCTCTGCATTTGCTTGTGTCAGTGTCAGTTCTGATGAAGCTCACTGAGGTCGAGCTCTGTGATCAGCAGCTGTTGGGGCAAAGGGATCTCTCCACTGCTGCTGGGAAGTGTGGAGCAGAAAGGACATTTTGGGATGACTTGTTAAGGTTGTATGCAGGAATCTGGGGTCCATCTCAAACATTGCTGCTGTGATGGCTCTCTCTCTGTAAGTGTGCCTGGGGCATGTTGCTTACAGGACCAAAAGAAGTCACTTTCAGATACTTGCAATTTCTTGGGAATGGACATAAAGCTTTACCCTTTCCCTGCCTTTTTGTTTTCATGATGCCTTCTCTGGAAGACTCACTCTCAGAAATTATGCAGCTAAAAAATAAATTAATGTCCTTGTCCATGTGAGCTTTTCAGGCAGAAAGGGGAGGAGGATTTTACTGCCCAGCTGTCAGGTGCTGCAGGGTGGTGAGTAGCTCAAGTTCACGTGACAGGGCAACTACTCATTTTGCCGGTGCAGTGAACTCGGTCTGGAAGCGGAATTGTGAAGTGTTCTTGTTTGTGGAAAATACTTAAGTATTCTCTTTGACTGAAATAGTTTCCTTTTGCATGCAAAACACCCATGAAATTGTTTATGCAGTTTTGTTGTTAACTGTGGTATTGGAATGCATCATTACCTCTGGATTTTTTTCTAGCTCTTTAATCACATTTGGTGGTATGTGATTTCTTTAAATGTGCATTCAAGAATGCCTTGTGGCAATGGTTAACTTAATGAGAAGTGCAAATGGTTTGCAGACAAATTGCCCAAATACTGAAAATGTGAACACCAGCTTTGCCAGCTCCACTTAATTCCCTTTGTCATAAAGGTGGCCACATAAACTGCCTCGGAGGTAGTAACTGAGTTCTCTCAAGGGTATAGGAATACAGTTAACCTAAATCAGAGAATCCTGGAATATCCTGAGCTGGAAGGGACCCACAAGGGCCATTGAGTCCAAGTCCTGACCCTGCACAGACACCCCAACAATCCCACCCTGGGCATCCCTGAGAGCGTTGGCCAAACGCTCCTGGAGCTCTGGCAGCCTTGGGGCCGGGACCATTCCCTGGGGAGCCTGGGCAGTGCCCAGCAGCCTCGGGGGGAAGAACCTTTCCCTGAGATCCATCCCAACCCCTGACACAGCTCCAGCCGTTCCTGGGCTCCTGGCCCTGTCCCAGAGCAGAGCTCAGCCCCTGCCCCTCCGCCTCCCCTCGGGAGGAGCTGCAGCCCCCGAGGAGTCTCCCCTCCGTCTCCTCTGCTCCAGCTGAAGGAGCCAAGTCCCCTCAGCCACTCCTCAGACCCTTCCCCTCCAGACGCTTCCCCATCTTTCTAGCCCTGAAGGTTGCCTGGGTTCTTCCAGAGAGATCAGAGCACAGCCGGTAGAAGCAACTGCTGCAGCAGCAGTTCTTGGGCTCTGCTTCTCGATATTAGGGGCGTGTCTGGGATTGTCAGTGGATTTCTGGTACCCCTCTTATGACCCAGAGTGCTGGCTGCTGTCAGGACGGGATAGCTGCAGGACATGTGGACTTGGAGCAGGTTGCCCTGAGCTTTTTCAGGTGTCCTTGCTCAAAAGGAGGTTGGAGTTTTTATTCTGATTGACCTCTGCTTGGGGAGAGTCAGGCACTTGTTTAGCTGTTGCTTAGGCCAGGCCTATGTACCAGTCTGGCCTAGAGCAGAGCTCCTGGTGCACTATGAGCAGACAGAGCAGGGCAGGGACTGGGCACTCCGCTGTGTTCAGCCCATGTGCACTCAGGGCTGGTGACGATGTGCTGTGGTCTCCAGCAGCTGTGGCAGCACCTAGTCCTGGAACAGCAGAGGCCTTGGCCAAAGAAAAGCTGCCTTGACTGAAAAGGGTGGTGGAGCTGTGCAGGGAGTGCCTGGGACCTTTCACTCAGGCTGGGCAGATGTGTTCTTAGTGCTCCGAGTGAGGAGGACCTGTGTCACCAGGTGAAGGGCCTGTGGGTATATTGAAAACCAATCCTCGAGTTTGGGGATCATCAGCACAAGGTGCAGCTGGAGGGGAGTCACTAGAGGAGTACCCAAAGGTTTGACATCAGGGCCAAATCTGTTAGAAATGTTGGTCACTGAGCTGACTGATGGTTCCGATTTCATGTGTGTGCACAGTGATGCCAGCCTGGGAGCAGTGGCTGATCACCAGGTGGTGGTGCTGCCACTCAGAGGGACCCTGAGAGTGTTCTCTGAAAGCCTTGAGGCAGGTCTGGCGCAACAGGAAGTGACTCCCTGCTGTTTTGGGGTTGTGGGTATCCTTCCACTCTGTCTGGATACACTGAGAGGGTTAGATATATCCCTCCTTGCGGTACAAAAGTCAAAAAGGCCAAGAGAGCTGTACAGACCATTCCATGGCTCTGCTTCCTTTGCTTTTCTTCCCTCATCAAGCCATACAAATGAGCCATGTAGCAACATCTTTGGTTGTGTTCTAATATTTCTCAGCATGTTTTTGGTGGGAGTTATTGTTCCACATCTTACAATACTTTCATTCTCTTCCAGTGGAGCACCTGCATTTGTGCAGGGTAAAAGTTGGGTTCAGCTCAGCCTGTGATTGGGGTGACTGAGCACTCGCCGAGGTTTTGTGCTGTAATGTTTGCAGCTAAAGAAGCATCATTATTTGAAAGTTGAAGTTTCTTCCTCAAGAGATGGAAGAAGTGAATTTTTGAGCCCTCAGCATCGTGAACAGTCAGATTTTTGTTCCAACAACAGGTGGACAAATTCTGTCCCGTTTAAAGAAATGAGATCTTGCAGTAAGTGGGCAGGCATTTTCCTCTCAGACTCCCTCCAAAAAAATAGCCTGTGGTATTTCTGCACAATTTTGGGCTTGATGTTTTCTGTGTTCACTTTACAAATCCTTTTCACTTCACAGAATCTCGGATGCTGGCAATTCATCTGGAAAATGAGCCCTGGAGCAACTGAAATTAAATCTCAATAGAGAAATGTTCTGGAACTGAGAGAAAGGAAAAAATAAGAAGAGAACATACAGAAATGATAATTATGTAGAGAGGCTTTGTGAAATGAAATTAATTACTAAAAAAACCCCACCCTTTTGTTTCCAGGATTTAAAGTTGTTACTCTTATGGTTGAATTTTTGCAATATTGTGGAGATGGTGAGATCCCTGTGAGCTCTGAACCAGGGTTGACAACAGACTTTTGTCAAGTTAGCTTTGTAGCTTTTGACTTTTTCCCAAAGAGGTGTGTGTTTGAATTGCTTGTATTCATCTTTGTTTCAAGGCAAATGCTACTGATTTTGCATAAGAAGGAGAGACCGCTTTATTTGTAATTTGTAATGTTTTGCTGAGTTGTTTGAAGGTCAGGCTTTCCAAACCAGCTGAGTGTGCTTTCGCCCTTAAACTTCTGTTAATGAGACTCTTCAAGGTTTGGCTGTGAACAGAAAGAGAGTTGTGTCCTAAAGCCAGGGGAAGCAGTGGGGACACATTTTGGACTGGAAAATCGTTATCAATATGACTAGATATTTTCTTTGTTTCCTTGCTAGTTCCTTTCTGTTGCCATTAATTGTCTGTTCAGTAAGATGGGCTGGTTTGAAGTCTTGAGCAGAAGCCGGAATTGGCTCAGTGAGCAGTCTGGGTCTTAGTCACAGGAACTGCAGCAAACCTCGGTTCAGGTCTCGTAGAAGGAAGATCCTGAGCTGCTGCACGAACTGACCATAAAGGGTGAAACATTGTGGAAATGCTTAAATACAAACCTAAACCTTCAGCTTTGTGCTCTGTGTAGGTGGAGCACGGTGCAGTAATTGCTGATGTAGTGTTGGTCTGACTGACCCAGCCCTACAACAGCACAGTGCTTCCCAGGGCTCTCTCTAGGTTTTAAGCACAGCCCCAGGATATTTGGCTATGCCCAGCTTTGCCCCCAGCCTGACACAGACAGGACTGTGGGGGGTTTCTGGTGCTGTCTTGGTGTTTCAGTAACTAATAATAGTTTTGGGCAGCATTTATGACTTAACTGGAGATGAGGCAGATGAAAGTATTTCAGAATGATTAATTGTTGCTTCAACAAATTCTTTGGGTAAACAAAAAAATACTTGCTTCCACTTCCCAAAATCTGCATAGGAGATGAATATTTTTGGCAGGCAAAGTAAAAGTGAAGTTTACGATTATCTGCTTCAGTACCTGCACTGAAGCTCCTGTATTCAGTTCTGTCTCCAGTAGTGTGTTTTCTGGAACTCACTGTGGTCACCACAGCACAAATGGTTGTCAGAGACACAGCAGCTGCTCGGTGTCACTGGTGGGACGGATGAGAGGACATCACTGAACTGTGAGCTTGGGGACTGGATAGGAGAAAAGTTTTGATTCCAGCTGTGGGTTTTAGCTTCAGCTTCATATGTTTCCAGAGTAGCTGGGATGCATCATCTATACCATTAATAAAGGATTGAGTGCAAGGCTGGAGCCCCTCTGCTCTGGAGCCAGGCTGGGAGAGCTGAGGGTGTTCACCTGGAGAAGGGAAGGATCCAGGGAGACCTCAGAGCCCCTTGCAGGGCCTAAAGGGGCTCCAGCAGAGCTGGAGAGGGACTTGGGGGCAAGGGATGGAGGGACAGGACAAGGGGGAATGGCTTCCCACTGCCAGAGGGCAGGGCTAGATGGGATATTGGGAAGGAATTGTTCCCTGTGAGGGTGGGGAGGCCCTGGCACAGGGTGCCCAGAGCAGCTGTGGCTGCCCCTGGATCCCTGGAAGTGTCCAAGGCCAGGTTGGATGGGGTTGGAGCAACCTGGGACAGTGGGATGTGTCTCTGCCCAGGGCATGGGGTTGAACGAAATGGTCTCTATGGTCCCTCCCAACCCAAACCATTCCATTATTCCATAATTTCCTGTATTTTAAAAAACATACTATGAATTATATGCTAGAAGTTGTTCTATTTATTACTGTCTATATTGTGATGATGGAATTTGATCAACATAGACATGGAATTGAAAATCATACCCTTCAACTGTTAGTTTTGAAAGCTGGTGATTAAATACTTCAGATGTTTGTTCCCATCCAAAAATGTGTTTTGACAGAAATCCATGAAGCTGCTTTCTTTTTGTTGTAAGGACACCTTGCAGTATGAAAACAAAACCTGCCGAGGATGTAACAAATAGCAAGTGCTTGTCTCTGGAGTCAAGTCAAGCAGCATCTGTAGAACATGGCAAGTTCTGAAGCTGGTGTTTTAGAACATTAAAATGAAAAATTGATTAAAATTATCATGTGGAGCAGATTTAATGTTTGGCTGAGGGATGTCAGGAGGAGCTAGAAACCAGCATCATTTCCCTAGACCAGCAGACAAAAAAATGACGGAAGAAATCTTGTGGAAACCTATGGAAATGAGTTTTCACACAAAAGTAGACTGAGGGAGGGTGTGCTTTCAAATTGTGTGATAGAATAACTAGTCCACTGAACATTGGCTGAGTCTTTGTTCCAAGCTGAGTAGCAGTTTTTGTAGTTCCAGGCTTTGATTTAAGGACTACATTAGAAAAAACCTCAAAATTTAGAAATAGTTCCATGAATGGGAGAAAATCCCAAGAGGCAGAGAAAAGTGGAATTCTTTACTTTTGCTAAGCCTTTCATTAGTATTTAGTTCTATTCCATCCCTCCTTAGATGAAGGGTGCATCCAGGTTGTCAACAGAAAAAGGCCTTGGGCTGTGGAACTGAAGGTACTTGAGGTTGGTGTAGTGTTGCGTTCCTTGTTCTGTGCTTGGGGCTCATAGGATGGGGCAGTTCCGAGGGGCACTCGTCCAGCCTCCTGCTTAGAGCAGACTCAGCTGTGAGGTCAGACCAGGTCCCTCAGGCTCTGTCCTATGGGGAAACTTCCACATGCTCCAGTCCCCTGAGCGTCTTGGTGGTCTTTTCCTGTGCTCAATCCAGTTTATCAATGTCTTTCTTGTGTTGGGGGATGTTAAAAATTGGATGCAGTATTCAAGCTGTGGTCCAGTGAGTGTTGAGTAGCGGGGTAAGGTCTCCTTCCTTCTGTCTTCTGGCTGTACAGGATGTTGTTACCCTTCTCCCTTGGGACACCGTTGGCTCATACTCCATACCCTGATTCCCAGCTCATTTTCCATAGAACAGTCTCCAGCCAGTAAGTGTCCAGTCTGTTGTTGTCGGGGTGTCTTCCTCCCCATGATCAGGGCTCTGCATCTGTCCTTGCTGCATTCCATGAGGTGCTGTTGGCCTTTCCTCTGTGGCAGCCTGACCCTTCAGTCTATTACAGGTTCCTCCCAACCTGGTGATATATCCAGTCTTGGTGAGAGCACATCCCATCACCTCCTCCATGACACGGATCATGAGGTAAACTGCAAGTCCCAGTAAAGATCCCTGTAAACTCCACTAGTTCCAGGCATACAGGTAGAGTGTATGTGAGTGGGGTGGGGGTATGTGTGTGTTTTTATCTCCTTTTGAAGATGGATGTGGTGCTTACCTTCCTTCTTCCAATTTCCTGATCATTCAAAGATGGAACAGTTTTGGCAGGGACATGAGCCTGGTGCCTCATCACCCTTATAAAGAGCCCATTTCATCCCCCCATGGGTTTGACTGGGACCAGTTCACTCAACCAGTCAGTCCCTGGCTCTTTCCAAAGTGCAGAGGTCTGTTAGACTCTGCCAGTGAAGTGAGGCGCAGAAAGCATCCTGTGCCCCTCTGCTCAGATCACATGTTAAATCTGGTCCCATACTTCCAGCCTTGTGCTGCTGGGACAGCAGTAGAACATTTTCTTGTTACCCTTGATGATATTCTTTTGTTTCTTGGCATTCTTTTCAAGTCTGAACTGCATTTGAGCTCTGCCGTTCCTCAGACACAGTGGACAGTGTTTCTGAATTCCTCCTTTTGTAGCTGTCACTTCTTCTATCTCCTGTGCTCTGTGTTTCCCTTGGAGCGCTGCCACGGCTCCTTGCTCAGCCAGGCTGCTCTGCTCACACATCTGCGTACTTTCCTGGCTGTTAGGAAACGGAGGATTGCATGTGTGCTGTGACTCGCTCAGCAGTTAGGGTACAGTCTCTTGATCACCTGCTCTGTCGGACCTACCTTGCTGCACTTCTCCATTGTCATAACACTTTTCGGGAAGTTTGATGCAGGATGGTTATGTTTTTCTCCAGGCTGATGTGATTGTGTAGCCCTGGCTGTACAACGGTGTAAGTGTGCTAAAGAATCCCACACAGGGCACGTCTGAGCCCTTTAATCTGTTCTTACCCTCAGAAACGTTAGCCACTGCTTTGAATTCTGCTGATGCCTGGTATTTTACGTGGTACTTCTTGGTGCATTCACACGTATTTAGGCTCTCTGGTTGTCATTCACAGCACGGTTTGTAAAGCCAAACAAAAAAGTCAAACCCAGCTCGCGTCCTCCAAAAACTGATTCCCGGTTCAGAAAACAAGTTCTCAACTAAGTTGCCATCATGCTGAGGTGCACTGACATAACAGGAGCCAGGTTTGATTTTGGGGTTTTTTATGAAGGACAGGATGGGGAGGATCTGAGTTAGCTGCTCTTAGTGAAGTGTTCTGGTGTGTATCAGACTCCTTAGTGAAGCTGGGGTTGTCAGCACTGGGCTGGGAATAAGGAAGGAGCTGGTAACTGAAGCTGTGTGTCTCGGGAGCTGGGAAAGGAAGCAGGGACATGGACGGAAACCCAACTGATGCACGGAAAGAAAACCAGTACCCTCTCTCCTGAAAGGGCCTTTTATTGTGGAAACAAAACTTGATTCTTTCTGCTGAAGGACTGTAGTATTTTGCTTAAAACTAGGTTTTATAGTTACTTTGTTAATTATTCATCCAGATAAGGACCTACTTGTTGCTCTTTTTCAGCTTTGTCTCTTGAGTAAATTTGTATTTAGGTATATGCAAACTTTTAAAAATATTTTTTAATTCCTATCCACTAAAATGTTTTGAAAACTGTTACAGCACCAATTTCCTTTGCAGTGCACGTTTCTATAGCAGGCTGGGAACATCAGGAGAAAGCAAAAAAAACTTCTCTTCTTGCCTGGGGTAAACATTTGACAACAGTCATAATACTGCGTAAATGCCAGTTCCTTATATATTTCCTGGCATCCCTAGCAGATAGGTAGATTGCACTATTTTGGAGTTGAATAATGAAGCAAAGAGCATTCCTGCACAGGCATCTGTGAGGTGGAAATGTCTCCTGTAGTGGCGGGACTGTTGTGTGTTGGCCCAGCCTGTGTGGAGATGAACACTGGGCACTGAGTGGGAGGAGATGGCTGAGGCTGATGCTATTGGGTATTTTAGAGCAAGATAAGTTAATATATGCTGTCAATTTTGCATGGATTGGGTTTTTCTAGCACTTAAGGACTATAAGGTCATGTTATACTAATGTAGTTTAAAGGTGGTAAATGCAGACTAAGAGGGATGGTCTGCATTCTAGGTTATTGTAGAGAAATACAGGTAATTGATAGTTCCTTACCTATTGTCAGGCAAAAGTTAAAAGGACTGTAATATTGGGGTTCAGTACAAACTTATTGTGAAATGCCTAGAGGGAATATGAGAATGAGCCTCTGTGATCCTGCCACTTTCAGAGCTTTCTTTTTTTAATCTGTGTTTGTTTGAGTAAACCGCTTTACGTCCCTGCCCCCTCATTTCCCAGGATGTTCAAACTGTTGGATAAGGAATAGTCATTGAGGAACCTGTATAAAACTGGAAGTGAAAAAGATGCAGAATTTTGCTCCAACAAAAACAGTAAAGAAGGCCAATAGGATACAGTCACTATGTGAGAGTACTCTGGGGACAGACACTTGGAAGGAGAAGCGTGTGTAAGGTCCAGGATAGGACTTGTACAGGGACAAGGGGACACAGAATATGCAGACCTGAGTTTGTAAAGGGAGAGCGTTAGCTGGAGGCTATAGAATGTGCTTTCAGTCAGAGTGCCTGGGACAAAAATCAGAACTGCTTTTAATGTGGGCTTGTGTGTGTGTTAGGACACAGTTTCTGATTCCAGGGACTGGACCCAGGTCACATGGTGCCTTTTACTCCTGGCTGTCCATGAGTACTGTTACTTAGGTTTGGTTTTATCCTGTATATAATTAACTTAAAATTCCTTGTCACTGATCTCAAACGGTGCATAAACACATAACCTGTGCGATGCTTTGGAAGGAAACAAAGGAGTGTGGGCAGCAGGAAAGGGGGGAATTCAGTCCCTCTTCTCCACTCTGGTGAGACCCCATCTGCAGAGCTGTCTCCAGCCCTGGGGACCCCAACACAAGAAAGACATGGACCTGCACAAATGACTCTAGGGAAGGCCAGGGAGATGATCTGAAGGCTGGAGCCCCTCTGCTCTGGAGCCAGGCTGGGAGAGCTGGGGGTTGTTCACCTGGAGAAGGGAAGGCTCCAGGGAGAGCTCAGAGCCCCTTGCAGGGCCTAAAGGGGCTCCAGGAGAGCTGGAGAGGGACTTGGGACAAGGGCCTGGAAGGACAGGACAAGGGGAAATGGCTTCCCGTTGCCAGAGGGCAGGGCTAGATGGGATGTTGGGAAGGAATTGTTCCCTGTGAGGGTGGGGAGGCCTTGGCACGGATTTCCCAGAGCAGCTGTGGCTATCCCTGGAAGTGTCCAAGGCCAGGTTGGACGAGGCTTGGAGCAACCTGGGATAGTGGAAGGTGTTCCTGTCCATGGCAGGGATTGGAATGGAGTTGTGTCTAAGGTCCTTCCAAACCCAGATCTACAATTCTATGCCTTCTGTGTTCTCTGGGAACTTGGTGCAAGGGACTAGGGAAGGATACTCAGTGTACTGAAAACAGCATGATAAATTTATATGAGTGGAATCCTGCTCTTCTTCACCTGTCAGGAGAATAGTCCCCCAGTCCTCCCCAATGCAGCATCCATCCAGGAAGTGACGGTCCTGACTGCCAAGGCTCACTGTGGGTCACACTTGAAGGGATTAGTCTTGTTTGGAGTATATTTCCTTGTCCTTTAAAGGCCCATTTCCATAAATTTTATTAGGACCTGGTTCTGTTTGGTAGTTTGCTGGACTAGTCATGTTTATGTGACTTTTAGGACAGACTGAAAATATCCATAAGGCAGCTGTTGCTCAGCCTTCAGAGCAGGGCTGGACCTGTGAGGGATGTTGGATCCTTCCCATCCTTGCAAGAGGGAAAAGGCATTGCCAACTGTCCACTTGACATTTTTTCTCTCTAAAACTTATCCTTGTTTTCTTAGTCTGGAGAAATAAGGTAGGGTCCAGGTGCTAAATGTTTTTCTTTTCAATTACTCTTTTTCTTAATCAGAGGTAAATAATCTCAGTAGGTAAGTGGATGTGAACCAATCATATTTGATCTAAATGATTGATCATCTTTGACTAATAAAACAAAATGAATGTTATAAAGAAATCAATAAAACCGTGTTGTGGGTACATGTAAGAAGCCTTGATCAGAATTTTGCAGGTGTTATCTGTAGGTCTCCAAAGGATGGAGTTAAATCCTACGTGGCTTGCACAGAGCAGTTTGCCATTAGTTGTGTGCTGTGTCTGGTGTCATAAGAGGCTGATTGGAGCTGGTTTAACACCAGATCTCTAAGGGAACAGGATGTTGTTTCTGTGTGAGAGTTGAACACGGGGGAGCTGGCTTCTCTAAGAGTTTTAGCGGACAGCAGAAATTACCTGTGAGTGTTTATACAAAGGGTGTATTAGACAACAAGGCTCTGACCTTGTCTGGGTTCAGCTGAGTTACTGTTGGATTAGGTTTCACAAGGAAGCAGCCAAAGGCAGAGGCTGTGCCAGGAGCTGGTGCAGTTCTGCAGTCAGTCTGTTGGCATGAAAACATTGAGGGTTATTTGGGGTTTCCTTCCATTCCCTTGTGGATTTTATATTTGCAATCTCAATATCTCAGCAGACTGGGCATCCTTTCCTTCAGTGTCTGAAGTTAATCTGCAGTTCTCTTGCAGCCCTTTTCTTCATTTCCTCTGACATTTGTGCCAGGATATCATCATTTGACACCTGTGTCTGTATTTGGTGTTCTGAGATGTCTGGAAAGCATCAGGAAACTTCCTTGTCAGCTAAGACCATTGCAGAGCCAAGCAGTGTGATTAAAAAAGGGCTATTTCACCACAGAATCCTTTACCATAACAATTATCTTTGTCTTCTAATGTCCTTAAGCCTAACAATGGAACTTAATAACTTAAAAGTAGTATGTTGTTAGAGGAAAATAGCACTTTTTTCTATACGCACTTACAGTTTTCTTTAGAAAATTCCGCAGATCTGACAGAGATGAGGAGGAGTTGGCTGAAAGAGAGGTGTCTTGGGTTGAATCGCAGTTATTTTATTGCTCTGAGACAGTCTTGAAAGTATTTTAGTATTTTTAGGCCTACATTGATAAGAGCCTCTAATTGTTGGGAAATTGTAACCCAAGATGATCTTAGTATTTAATGTTATAATTGACAGTAGCAATTTTGGAGATTGGAGATAGAAGCAGAACAAGTAAGTATCCAAATAAATATCCTTTTCCTTAACTATTTTAAGGATTTTTATTATTAATATAAAATTCTTCCTGTAAGAGTTAAGAGTAAAATAAAGTGACAGTATGTGAATTGTCTGCCTGAGAATTTTTCACTCTTCGCTATGATGCTGTGTTTGGGAAACTTGCTGCTTGTTAGCTGTATTAATGAAGGGTTGGAAACTTCTTTTTCCCTCTTGCCCCCAGGGGTGGAGGTTGGAATAGCCAAAGAAATCACAAGGCTCTTCATTTATTACCTGACAGTTCATCTGTTGACATTTTCTCACCTTCTGCTCTCTATCCACGAGAGTTTGTACTGATGAACTTGATTAAGTGATTGCCTTTGTCACACACCCATGAAGTTTGCAAGATTGGTCCGAGTTGGTGTTTTAGTCTTAAATTTCTTGCTGTTGATGGGTGCTCTGTCCAATGCCTGCTGTCTATGAAGGCAGAGGGATGTCCAGACTGGAAATAAAGGCCTCCGAGTTACTCATGATGTCTGCCAGCCTTGGGAAACCTCCTTGGTTTACTGAAATATTTGCTGTGTGGATTGTGTATGTTGAGTTCGCTTCACGTTTGCATTTCCTTTCATTTTAGTAGTGATAACATTCTTTTGTTAGGATAAATTTTAAAATGTTCTTCCCTTTAGGACACAGCTTAGGCTATGGCTTCGTGAACTACGTAACTGCGAAAGATGCTGAAAGAGCAATAAACACACTGAATGGCCTCAGACTTCAGTCAAAAACTATCAAGGTAGGAGCTCTTCAGTCTTCTGTGAAAATGGCATTGTGATAAACTTCATTCTGATGGTAAGATTTGTGTGCTCCCAGCTGCAGTAAGCATAAATCTGGGAGGAGAGTAGTGAAGTGTTTTGAAACAGCTTAGTATTTGAAGATTTCCTTTCTTTATATTCCCACCATTTTTACAGTAGAGGGACCATTCCAGATAGTTGCCAGGCTTTTTGTCTCGTGCATATCTTGGATGTTTCATAATGTTTATTGTAAATCTTGTTAATACACATGTGCTCCTTTCCTTATCCAAAACAACAGCCTGTGCTCTACATGTAGGATTCATTCCTGCTTAGGTGATCTATGCAGCTTTCTCCAGTAGCAGAAATTAAGACAGAAAACTGCACTCTACTCATGCCATCTTTTTATGTAGCTTTGGAAAAATACACTGGCAGGACAAGTTCCTGGTGTGAGCTGTGACAGGTCCAGTGGCCGAGTCGGAACTCGGGATTTTTCACGAGGCAAAAGTGTTTGCTGGGAGCATTGATATTGGTCTGCTGCTGTCTCCTTACAGCAGTGCTAATATAGTTGTTATCTCTTGGGTAACCCCAAAATGAGTGGAGTTATGTAGGGACATGTTCTTTCTCCTATTTGGTTGATTTTCCCCTACTCTCTCGTGGTTCCATTTTTATGAACTCCAATAAAAATGCATGTATTGGTAATGGGGGAGTAAATTAAATTGGCTTCTAACAATAAATTGATCTTCCCTGTTAATACTGTGAACATGTATTTTTATTTCTTTTGAAGGTTTCCTATGCCCGCCCAAGTTCTGAAGTTATCAAGGATGCTAATTTATATATCAGTGGCCTGCCCCGGTCAATGACACAGAAGGATGTAGAAGATATGTTTTCCCGTTTTGGGCGCATCATCAATTCACGTGTGCTTGTGGATCAAACCACAGGTGAGTTCTGGGGCCTTGGCTGCAGAAGACTGGAGTGTACAGTGTGTGTTTGGTGTTTTTCTGAGACTGGCAGTATCTAAACTTAAGTAAATTAGACTTCCATGAGCTAATCATGACATCTGGTGTCAACCACTGAATTTTAACAGGAATATCCATGTTCAGTGATCTTTTTTAAACACGGAATGACTCGCACTGCCTTTTTGCCAGCTTACAGCCCAAACCTCGGACCATATTAAAATAAGATGATTGTCATGTTTATCAGCTACCGATTTGCCGAATCTACTTTCTTGCTCTGACACTTGCTGTCACTGCAGTGCACTGTGTTTCTGGGCCATGTGTGAAACCTGGAGTGCTGACCTTACCTTGACTTAACACACATACAGCTCTTATCCACACGTCAATTCCAGGCCATAGTTACAGGTTTAAAGCAAAACAAAAATGTGTTTTATCTTTTTTACCAACCTAGAACTCACTCAATTTTTTCATATTTTAAGCCATTTGTGATGTCTTACAGGCCTCTGTGGTTACTGTTAAGCAAAGGAATCAATTTCATGCACTTAGTACTGCCCTGAAAGTTCTAAATGTATTCTGCATATTAAAAAAGAAAGGGGAGAAGTTTGTTAGGCACTTGGCTCAGGGGAGACCAAAGTTAAGGTTTTCTTTATGATGGTAATTCTGACTCTATGTTATAGTGTGTTTTCAGAGTTTTAATTTCTTACCCCATTATTTCAGACAGTATAACTCTAGAGTCTGGCTTATCCTGTCACCCAGGTGTTCTGTGGTTTTACCAGTAGCCCATATGTCATGTATTAATCTGATGAGAGCTTTTACAAATACCCTTTTTCATTGATTATGCATGTGCTGTGTTAGTATAGAAGACAATCTAATTCTAGCAATTCCACATTTAACATTTATAACTGGGACGTGCATTTATACACATCAGTTCAGAAGCAGCTTTCCTGCTCTGTGAGGAATCTGCTGTAGTTCAGAGTGGGCCACCCGCAGCTCCTGGTGGGCTCAGTCTGAGTGCAGGCTGAGGTCTGCAGGGCTATGTGCCCGTCAGAGTCAGCTCCTGGTGCAGGCACCACTTGCAGGTGTTTGGTCAGACCATGCTGCAAACGTGACTGTGCATCAGAGAAACCTGAGGTGACTTGATGAGATCTGGGGACTGACATGGCAGACACCCATGGCTGAGGGAAGGAAATCCCATCCTGCCTTTCCTGGAGAAAATTGTTTTGTCCCACTCTGATACCTGCATGGTCCTGTCTCTAGAGCTGGTTATCTAGGGCACAGCTGTAATGAGAAACAAGAAAAAGACTTGTGAAGCACAGCAAACTTAATAATGCGAGCATCCAAACTAGTCATCCCTCTCTGGCAGTCCGTGGGGTCTGGAGAGCATCTGGATTTGACAGAGCTGTAAAATGAGATGACAGAAGTCATATAAATGAAATCTCCTCAAGAATAATAGTTTTCATGGGTGTGCTGAGGTCTGATGCTGTGTAATTCAGTTCAGAATACACTGTCTGCTTTCCGATAGCCTTAATGGCGCATTGACTGAGGAGTGGGTTCTGTTACATCTCGCAGTTAATGCCTGCAGAGCCTGGGCTTGCCATCCCGCCAGGAATGTAGCTGTGCCTTGGCTTTAAGCTTGCTTTTCGTATCTTGATCTACTCCCACTTAGGACATGTTTTAATTTGTACTTAGCTGTACCTTCTCACAGAGGTGGTACTCCAGCTTTTGAAAATTATTCAGTTTAAAAATACACTTTCTACAATATTTATATTTTAAATGAATGCTTTAAGAAGCAGTAGGGTGGGCAGCATGAAAGTGGAGGAGTCACAGTAAGCTGAGCTCTAGGATAGGCCTTGCTGAGTCCTGAGTGATGCTGCTGCTCTGGGCCTTCCCAGGGTGGTACAAACCCCTTCCCCTGGCATGGGAGGGTAGTCGCAGTGGTACCAAGCATATAGTGCTGTCGGCTCTACTCTGCTGAGCCCATCTGTTGGTATTTATCAAAATGCAAACACACCTTGCTTGCTGCAGGCCCAGGTTTTGACATGTTGCATTTCCTTCTGTGAAACAGAGAAAATGATCCTCAACTGTTACCAACAACCTTGTGGTTTATGATAAGCTTAACTTCTGTATCTGGCTTTGAAGATGGTCCTGGGTGGATGTGAAGAACACATGAAAGTGTCTGATATGTCCCTTTCTGAAACAGAGTTAATGAAGTCCTACATTTAGTCTGGCCACAATATCTGCTTTGGAATGGCATTTAAACAAAGTGTGCCCTTTTAGTTTCACTGTGATAAACCGTATTTTCAGCCTAAGGTCAAGTCACAGATGAGAAGCAAGGGGAGGAGAGGAGAACTCACAAGGCATAACTTGTACCAGGAGGATAACAGCATCCAGGGGCTGGGACTAGGAAAAAGGTGTGCAAATGTTTAACAGCTGTGATAGGGGTTCAGTACGTAGCTGTACTGAAGAGGTAATTATACAAGAGGTAATTCTTCGTTGATTTTAATGAATAAAAATAATGTTATATGCCAGCTGGAAATAATGTATGTGGTGCAGGTGAAATTGAGATCTCTCCATTAAAAAAGGTGAAAGTCCCTTATTATAGTCAGACATTTGTTCTCTCATCTCTGAACCTGAGTGTGTTTCTAGCATGGAAAAATGAAAACATTTGCAAAAACATATCAGTTCTGATTGCGGATCCTCTTTAGTGATAAAGTAATCGAAACTAAGGGGTTTGGGCTTGGTTTTAACCAACTGGAATTAATTCCTTTTTTTACTTAATTTAAAATGTTGAGAAGTTTTTTTTGTGAATGGAAACGTCAATTGGTGATGACTATCATGGAATTCTAGCACATATTTTTTTTTAAGTGTTTAGTCACTGTGGTTATTATAGCTGAAATGAGTATGCTAATTTGTCTTTGGTTTCTTAATTTTGTACTTTATCCTCCAGCTGCTGAAGAAATGTAAATGTAGAGAACTTGAAAGCTGTGACCATAGAAATACTGAACTTTTCTGGGTTTTGTTTTCAAAGTTATTTTGAGTTTAGTGGAAACTTCAATTTTTTTATTTTTGTTTTTTTTTTTTTTTTTTTGTTTTGTTTTTTGTTTTTTTTTTTTTATTGGTTTGGTTACAAGGTTTGTCCAGAGGGGTCGCATTTATCCGGTTTGACAAAAGGTCAGAAGCAGAAGAGGCAATTACAAATTTCAATGGTCACAAACCCCCAGGTTCCTCCGAGCCCATTACAGTGAAGTTTGCAGCCAACCCTAACCAGAACAAAAATGTGGCACTGTTGTCGCAGCTGTGTCATTCACCAGCTAGACGGTTTGGAGGGCCAGTGCATCACCAGGCGCAGAGATTCAGGTAGGTTAGGAAGAATAAATGCATTTAAGGCTGTGCTCCTGTTCCCGTGTCCGTGTGGGGAGCTGTGCCCCCGCAGCTGGGCAGTGATACCTTCATTGCAGCATGTGTGAATGAATACAAAGTGCACTATGTGTCCTCAGTGTTATGTAAAGAAAGTGTTGCATTAAAATATGATTAAAGTAAAATCTTACTTGTAAAATTTATCTTGAAGTTAGTATGTAAAGGTACCTGCGCTCCGGTATCTGTTTCCACTACTGGGTTACAGTGAGGGGACAGCAGCAGCAGGTTCCAGGTGGGTGTTGGTAGGTGCCTGTCTCAACAGATCCCCATTCTGTGGTCTGTATATCTGAGCACAGATAGAATTTGGCAACTTAATTAAAGCTCTGAATGGTTGGTTCCAGCAGGGAGGTGTTATAGTAAGACAGGAAAACCTTATTTCTGATGAGGAGGTTCTGTGGGATTCCTGCCTGCATTGCAACCTGTGCAGGGTTCTGCCTTCCCTCGAGGCCTCACGAGTTCACTGATGAGAATATTGAGTACTTGCAGCATCCTGTCTGCTTCCAGGGCTGTGGAAGACACTGTGCTTTGCCATAGAAAATTGCTTTGACTGCTTTGAATATGAATTGCTTGAATTGAAATGCCTTGGGTGTTCATGGAGGAAGCTGATGGTTGGAGGGTGCTCTGGAAAATGTGATCTATTGACTGTCTTGCAGAGAAGCAATGGGCTTTGAGATGATATATATTTCTGAGAGTAGTGGTTCCCTGTTAAGAATTTACTCTTTTTGTTGTTTTATTTTTCTCCTGTGAGGGATCCAATGAGCTAAGTAAAATTGGACTAAAATCTCAGCCAGCTTTTAGCTATGCTGCTGTTCCAGTGTGGCTGTCACCTGTCCACAGTGCTGTAGCTCAGCATTTTGAGCACAGCTCTGTGTGATGGGTCTCCAGAGAAAATTGGTGCTTTGTTGTCAGCTGTGGTTTTGTACTGAGAGTGGTTGAACAGTTTTCCCAAGGAGACAGTGAAGTTTCTGTCCTTGGAGATGCTGAAACCTGGCTGGAATTGATACCAAAACGGTTAATCTAATTTCTACTGTGCCTGTGTAGTTTTAGCAGGAAACAAGGTATGCAGGGTCTGCTTTCTCAGCAAGGATGGTTGGAAGATAAGGGGAAGACATCTGGCTTAGGAATGCAGCCACAGCCAAAACAAGGACTGAACCTGGGAAGTTGGGGAGGGCTTTATGGTAACGAGCAAAATATGCACGTGGTGACTGTATATAAGCAGCACACTTGAAGAAGATCACGTGCATGCAAGGTGGAGTTATCCCCCGTGCAACCAGGCCTGTCATGAATAATGCCCTTCTTAATGGTACTTTGGTGTTAAGGAGTTTTATTTGCCTGGTTTTTGGTGAGTTTTGGTGACAGGGTGGGCCGAAGCAACCTGCTGCAGGTGCCCTGCTTTGAGCAGCGGGATTTATTACAGGATTTCCAGAGGTCCCTGCCAGCCTCAGTTGTTCTCCAGTTCTGTTCAACTGTAGTCCAAGGAAGTTTAGCTCAGGCAGCTCCTTGTTTCCCTGGAGCAGTCACCCAGATCTCCACACCAAATCTTCTGAGCCACGCCAAGGAATGAAATTCTGCATTGTTTGGATTTAGGTGAATTATTAAAAAATTAACACATCTGCCGTTTGTCTCAGCCAGGGTTTTGATGTGTCCTGGTCTTAGTAAAATCTTGAGACTTATGGCTCATTTTTTCATTCTTAACATTCTTAATTTAATTGGACTTTTTCATCATTATTCTTCTTCCTAAAATTTATGTCAGGATCAAAATGCATCAGAATAAGCAGTGCAAATAATATTCACATCCATAATTAAGAGACCAAATACCTTGAATTCAGTCCTGTAATGATCACTCAGGAACAATAAAAATGATTAATGTATTTATGTTATTAGTTGATGGTGAAACTAAATTTTAATAACCAGTTTGTTCATTATTCTCTTATTGTACCATTTAGAGCAGCATTAATGTCAATTGTGTACATTTCAGAGAATCACAGACTGGTTTGGGTTGGAAGGGACCTTAAAGCTCGTCTCGTCCCACCCCTTCCACTATCCCAGCGTGCTCCAAGCCCTGTCCAACCTGGCCTGGAACACTTTCAGGGATGGGGCAGCCACAGCCAGTGTTTTCGTAGGCTTGAGATGTCACAGTGGGGGTTAAGATGGAAGAAAATGTTCTGTCTCTGTTCCGGTCCTGCTGCCGTGGGAGCTGTGTCCCGCTGGATGTCTGTGCCCAGTGTTTGTCAGCTCACTTCGGCCAGCTGCTGCTCCCAGTGACAGACCTGCTGGTGGGGAAAGAGCTGAAGATTTTGAGCTCCCACAGCCTGGCAGAGGTCAGAATAGAGCAGTTGTGTGTCAGGCCGTGCTTTCAGGAAGACGCTGTGGACACAAGAGCCACCAATTGACCTGCAGACACAAACTCTCCATCTCTGCCTCATCACAGACTTGCAAGAACTCCAATATTTATTACAAAGCTTCCTTCCCTCAATCACCCGTGCAGGCGCATCTGTACATGTATGCACAACACTTACACCATGGAGTCGTGGAATGATTAAGGTTGGAAAAGACCACCAACATCATCAAGTCTGTCCCACAACCCTTTGTATTTTTCTTCCCACCTTTAGCGTTAGCTGCAAGTTTTTCTAGTAAGTCTTTCTTCCTTGAAGGATGCTGAACTGAAGGAGCTGTGATTACTCATGCTGTGGTTAAGCTCAAGAACCTGAGTTTGGGCTGAGTCTTGTTTGTTTTGGTAGTGAACAAGACGTGATGGGTGGATAAGCAGCTTCCACAGAGCTCGCAGTCTGTATAAATTAAAGTTGCGATCTCTGCTCCACAGAGGTTGAATGCTTAACCTGACATTTTGATTACATTTCATCTCATTTCATCATAATCCCTGTAAATCCAGGATTAAGCCTTTAGTATCTAATTTGTAATTATTAATTTCCTACAGATATTTCTCCAACCCTTTGTTTAATGTTCTTTTAATCTTTTGGAGTTCCTGTGGTATTTGTGGCTTACATCAGGAACTGGTCATAGTGCTGTGTCTCACTGGTGGATTCCTGGACTGATTCAAAGACCTGGGCTCTCTGCTTCTGTCCAGAGGGAATGATGCCGCAGCATGGGATTGTGTCTGGAGCACAGATAAAACATCGGGGGCAGGGGTTTCTTTAGAGTGTAAGATTTGTTTACTGAAAGAGAACAGCAGATCTCCAGGTGCTGAACTGTGATGAAATGGAGGGGCTTAGCTCCTGAAGCATGAGGAGACTGCCCAGGGCCCCTGGAAGTCCTGGTATGCTTTTGCAGCTCACCAGAGTTTTAATGCTCTTTCAAATCTCAAATATTGCCAGTTCAGCTGATTCTGCTTTCAGACTTGTCCAGGGTTGGAGCCAGTTCCCAGTTCCTGTAATGAGCTTAATTCTACCGGTATCAGCCCATGAGTTCTGCCCTGAATGCTGAAAGGGAGGTAATTTCTGATAGTTCTTTGGTCCAAGGGGAAATGCAAGAAGACTGAGTGTTTAACCCTGTCAGTGATATGGTTGCTCAGACAGCTGCTGTACACCTGCTTGGTTTCATTCCAGTGAAATTGTTTAACTTTTCAGGTTTTAGACCAATTTTTAATTTGGATGCAAGCTGTGTGTATTGAGAAGAAACAGTTTCATCCGGAGTAGTATTTCATCAAAGTTCTGGAAGAATATGGGGCTGAAACCCCAATTGCTTCTGTTCTTCCATATGTGGCTGTTTGACTCAACACCCTGATTTATTTCAGGCTTAGAGCTTGTGTCACTGAGTTCTCAACAAGATTTGTGTCGGCCACAGCAGATCATTTCTGTCTGTTGTATCCAAGAGAGCAGAAAAAGTTGCTCGTGAGAAGGACATTGTCAGTGTAGATGAGCTCCTGCTCTTTGTGGAACTGTTAAAAACCAAAAAGCTGCCAAGCTCAAGTGCAGTGGCAGCACAAGCTGATATTAAAGCTGATGTTCCTGCTTATTGGCATCCCACCTGTGGTTCTGTATCTAACTGTCCTCAGAGTGCAAGGAAAAGAGTTCAGCAAAACCAGCACAAAGCTATGTTAGGGGAGGTTTTGATTGGATATTAGGGAAAGGTTCTTCCCCCCGAGGCTGCTGGGCACTGCCCAGGCTCCCTAGGGAATGGTCCCGGCCCCAAGGCTGCCAGAGCTCCAGGAGCGTTTGGACAACACTCTCAGGGATGCCCGGGATGGGATCGTTGGGGTGTCTGTGCAGGGCCAGGGGTTGGACTTGATGATCCTTGTGGGGCCCTTCCAACTCAGGAGTTTCTGTGATTCTATGAAAAGAATTTATAGGACTTGCATAGACCTAGAAAGAAATTGCTTTCATTTAGGAGTCTCGTTTCTGAGATTACATCCTCCAGTGGGTTAAACTAATCCCAGGATCTGTTAAATGAAGCAGTCTGTCTGTCTAATGGCAGAGGAGCAAAAGGTCATTCATAGAAACGAGAAGCTTATAAAGTGAAAAATAGTTACTCTTGAAAATGCTCTGTTGTTGATACTTAATGCCCCAAGATGTTGAAGTTTTAGTTTAGCATGGCTTGAACGAACCATCCACAAATAACACTGGCTACAGACTCCTAGGGAGGGTTGAAAAAGCAATGTGGAGGAGACAGTATAAAAATAATTACAACAGAAATGAGGACACCAGCTGTAAGTGTGCTGAGATTGTTCAAATTACAATATTAAAGGAATTTTAAAACCACTTTGTCTGAAACATCCTGGCTCTCTGTTGGCCTTAGTGTTTGCCCAAGTTGGACACTCTTTTAAATATCCTTAGTAAGTATAACTTCCTATAGGTCATTTTAAATTGATGTGGCCACAAAAATATGTCCTGGTAGGACAAAGAGCTGTGTGTCAGCTGCTCTGGGCCCTGCTCATGCAGGCTGTTACCCTGAGCTGAGTGAGAGATCTGGGGTCCCACTTGTGCATAGTGAGAACAGAGATTCATCAGAATGGCTGAATTGTATTTCCTAGGGTTGGTTTTTTGGGGTTTTTTTGAAATTACTTTTCTAGTCTTCTAGGGGACTTTTTTGGTTTTACTCTGTTTTGTTTGGGTTTTTTAATAAACCTGTACCATTTTTGTGAGTCAAAGTAGGAAGAGAGGAAAATCTGTTTGAAGATAAGTGTATCCAAAGAGTAGTGGTACTTGCTGTTTTAAATTAATTTGTCTGTAACAAGCATTTAGATTTGTTATTTCCTTGCATTTAACACCAGTTGCTCTTCTACAACTGATTGCAGTCCTTGATGTGGTGTTACCTGGGCTCATGGGCAGAGCCTGAGCCTTTGGAGCAGGCAGGGGCAGAGCTATACTGACTGCTGGAACCAATGTCAGGCAATTCTGAGCTCAGTGGTTTGTGCAGGGACCCAGGACTGGTGGTCTGTTGAGATGAAAACTTGACAGATACTAAGATAAATTCATCCTACCAGATCATTACTCACTTGGAAAGAAGCCACAGAGCTGAAGGTGTCTGTCAGAACAAGTAAGTGTATCAAGCGTGCAAGCACAGGAACGTTTTTATACAAAGCCAAAAGAAATAGCAGATGTGTCGCCTCAACATCAGATCACATGGGTTGGTCCATTTCATTCACCTTGTGGTACTTCTAATTGCTTTTGAAGTTTGGCTGTAGTACAAGGCTTCCCAACCTTGGATTTGCTTGGGGCTGACTGTCAGTGAGTCGGTGCAGCTCAGGAGTGTCCCACTGTGCTCCTGGAGCCCCTGGGCTGCAGAGCAGCAGCGAGGGAGGGATGGAGTGACAGGGAGGGATGGAGTGATGCTTGCTCTGGGGACAGCAGAGTCCAGGAGCTCGGGTGTCCAAGGCAGTGAGCTCTGAGCACAGAGAGCCTGGGGGAGATGGGCACCGAGTGGTTCTTGTGCGTGAGTGCGCTCTGTGTGTGTGTGTGTGTGCGCGCGCACTGCTGCCCCTCTGCTCCCCTCCCTCCCTGTACACCTCCTTGAGCCCTCCCTCCTCAAGAAAGGCAACAGCAGCTCCTTGATGCAGGGCAGGAAAGAGTCAGAGGGGAGGCATTTGGCACTTACTGCAGCATTCACTGCCCAGACATCCCTTCCCTGTTTCCTCCAGGTCAGCAGAGAATCAGGATCTGCCACCGCCCTGCTCTTGGCAGAGAGCAGCTCGTGTACCGCTTTTAAGGGGTTTGCAAATCACCAGTGGTACACCTCAATTTGGGAACCCCTGGTATAGTATCATTATATTTCTATGATCACATGACCTCGTATTTTTTACATAATAAATAAGCACAAGGGTTCAAAGTGAGTTTTTGACCTTAAGTTTTGCATTTCCTGGCCTTTGAGTGCTTAGCTGTGTGACCCTAATATTGCACTAAAATATCGAGAAGCTTTGATTTTCTGGAGTGTAGGCCAGAAATAGAATAAAGGGGAATTAGAAATGTGGGTTATAGGGAAAAGAAATTAATATAAAGCAAGACATAAAAAGGAGAAGATTTTTGCTTTTTGTTAATGCATGAATCCTGCTGAGGTATTGTGAAGGAGGCAGGATTCAGGAAGAGTGGGTAGGTGATTTTAAAAATCCAGTTCAGTAAAGTCAGGTCTGAGTTTTCCTGGTATGAAGTTGGTATAAAATTAATAAAACCATCCATACACACTGGAATAATAAAACTGCACTGAGCCTGCTCATGTTGGGAGTGTTCGCCTGCACCTGCTGCCTTTGGGTGGAAAGGGAGTAGGTTTTGTTCTATTTCACAAAAGAAGAAATTAATACGTACAATCTCTACTCCTAAGAACCCAGCACACTCATCCCCTACCCCAGCAAATCCAAAGAAACTCTTTGACTTTAGTTTCCCAACATGTTCTTTTAGAGGCAAGAAAAGGAGGATGGGTTGGAAAAAAAACCTCCTTCTGTGAAATAAGTGAGAGATGCCCAGTGGTGTCTGGGGCCTTTGGGGAGGTGCTGCCTGTGCCCCCAACTCGAGCAGTTCTGCAGCAATGCTCTGGACACTCTGAGCAGCCTGGCTGAGTTCAGTGATCCATCCAGGTCCCCTGGGAAGGTTATCATGTAATCTTGTCTTGCCTGTTCCTTGCCTATTTCTAAGCATAGTTCCCTGTTGATAAAGCAGTTGGAATACTTAACTTTTTTTTTCCTGGCAGCTGTCAATTTGATTGTTAATTTGAATGGGGAAACATTTATGTGACGGTTTTGCTGTGCCGTGTATAAAATATTCATTCTCAGTTGCTTCCCATTCAAGTTAATTTGCTTAATTGAATTGAACTTTTACATGAAATATTGTGCTTTTTATTTGCTAGGTTCTCTCCTATGGGTGTAGATCACATGAGTGGGCTTTCTGGTGTAAATGTTCCAGGAAACGCATCTTCTGGCTGGTGTATCTTCATCTACAACCTTGGTCAAGATGCTGATGAGGGAATCCTCTGGCAGATGTTTGGCCCCTTTGGTGCGGTTACCAATGTGAAAGTTATTCGAGATTTCAACACCAACAAGTGCAAAGGTTTTGGTTTTGTGACCATGACAAACTATGAAGAAGCTGCAATGGCCATAGCAAGTCTTAATGGCTACCGCCTGGGGGACAAAATCTTACAGGTTTCCTTCAAAACCAACAAGTCCCACAAATAACTTGCTCATGCTTTTTGTATGGAATAGATAATGGAGTGACAGAAGTTGAAACATTTTTGTTAGTGTAAAACTCATTTTGCGCCAATTTTCACAAGTGTTTGTCTTAGTCTAAATGAGAAGTGAAAAGGTTTTATATTCTGGGATGCAACTGACATGTTCAAATGTTTGAAATCCCACAATGTTAGACCAATTTTAAGTTCCTTTAAGTTATTTCATTTAAAACATGTTAAAAATCCCCCGAAATCTTAAGTAGATTGCATTAACTAGACCCTCTGGATGGTGGTAAAATTGAAGCATGCTTTCACTTATGAGACTAACATTTGTTTCATTGAATGTTGTCTGCAAAAACTGGAATTTTCTGAAAAATGCCAGGCTGAATTCATTGATTTTCTTTGGTTTTATGTTGTTCTTCCTACCCATCCCCCTGTACTTTTGTTCCCCCCACACCCCCCAGTTTCAGTAGTATGGAAGAAAAGTTGAGAAATACTAATGTTTTTGTTGACAGTAAATTGTTTGATCAATTAATATTCATTACTCTTTGTCTAGTTGAGGATCAGGCTTTTTAAAGTCAAGGTCTTGTAAGTAGTAGCATGCCAGCCTAACTTTAACACCATTGAGGAGGTAAGTTGCACACTGAGCAGTGGCCGAGCTGTCCAATTCACAGGTTTTAGAAACATGACTTTTAAAGCCCACTTTGAGAGGAATGGACCAAAGAGTTTCAAAGAAACTCCGGGAAGATATCAGAGTCAAAATGAAACTCCAAAAAAGCGAGTGTGAATATATGTTGCTACTTTATCAGACTGAATCTCTTCTGTCCAAATATTTAATGCATGGTGCACTACTTACTGGTACATTATAATGCAGCAAGATACTTCTTTTCCAAGATCATTGTAGTTGGAATTCCTTTGGCAGTTCTATTTTGTAAAGAAAAACCAGTTATAAACATTTGAGCATTGTATTTCTCGCATCCCTTCTAACGAGTGCTAGATTTTTCTATTTTAATAGGATTTTGTTTTGACAACTAGCTTTACTTATTGAACACTCAGCAGAAAAGTACTTACAACTTGCAAGTTAGATATTAACCAAAAATCCCCTTTGATTTGTAGATTTAAAGATTAATCCCCCAGGTTTTCTGCAGACTGCCTTGAAACTTTGAGTTGTTCTGTTTCTGTTAATTTTCTTTTGCTTTTTTGTGTTTTTTGTTTGTTTTTACTTTTGCATTTAAGAACATTAAATTTGATTTTGTTTTGCTCAAATTTTGTTTTGTTTTTTATTTTCTGTTCTTTTTTTTGCTAAGTATTGCACAAAGTGTCCAGCTTTCAGAGTGGTGTTTTAAGGAACTGTAGCTCCTCTTTAAGAGAATTTTAATTTATTGCTTTGACAGAGGAGTAGAAGAAAAAGAGTTTTGAGACAAGCACCACAATAAATCTGTCACAGAGAAATGATATGCCACCAACTGATGTAACCTTCAGGTGTGCTTGGGTAGGAAACTGAGAAGGCTGACCCTGCCTGTACAGGTGTGTGAGCTGCTGAGCACAGCTAGAGACTTGGCTCTGGTGTGTATGTAGGTAGAGCAGATGTGGAAATGAGGTATGTGGCAGTTTAATGCAGTGTCTCCTTGTTTTGCCTGACCCTCTACCAGCCCCAGAGTTCATTTCCAAACCCCAGAGGCCAGTCCATGCTGCCTGCTCATCTCGCTCCATCCCCAGCTGACCTTGCCTTGTGCTTGCCGCCGTTAATCCTCTCCTTGCCCTCTCCTTGCCATGGGATCTGCACAGCCCGAGGTCTCCCTCAGCCTCCACATGTGGCTGAACTTCTGCCCAGCTCCAGGGATGACCTGTGGGAGCTGCTGATGTTCCTGGACCTGCCCAGCACATATCTAAACCCTACAGATAGGCCTTGGCCCGGTGAGCAGCCTCCCACTGAGTTTGAGCTTGTGTGCTGTGGATGCAGGTGGGATTTTTCCTGTTAAAACATCCAACCTTGCCTCTCCTGCCAGTGTGTTCCCTCCCTGTCTCTTGAGAAGTTTAGTGGTCAGTGAAACAGTGACTGTGACACAGCAACCAGCCCACTCCCACCCCCCAAAGCTGCTCTTGGCTGTCAGAGGTTTCCTTCCACCGATTCATCAACATCCATTTATCATGTCAATGATTATTTCTTTTCTGTGTACAAGGAGAGATTGGGAAGTATTCTGGGGGTTCTCCCAAGTTAAAGCTGTGTAGTACAGAGAAGTTCTCTTACCGTGTCCCATCACTGTTGAACCCTGCACTGTCCTGTTCCACAGTAGTGGGCTGTAGTCATTCCCAATTCCTGTCATTCTCTCTTACTTTATTCCATTTAGAATAAGATAAATTTGCTACTAAGTTAAATGAGAGTTGCTCTTAATCACAATATTTAGCTTGGGGTTCAGACTTCCAGTGAGTGACCCCTAAACATGACTCTATCAGTACTGGTTCCAAGCTCACTGGCTGTGGCAGCAGCACGTTGCTGTGCTGCCACTTCTGAAAAAAACCCATTCTCTTGGATGCTTTCTTGCATCGCTGTTCCTGGCTTTTTCCACTGCTTCCCTATTTTTCCATCTCTCATTCTTTGCTAAATAAGAAGGAAATGCAGGATATGGTTTTGTACTGCTACTACAGCAATCTCTTAGTAAAGGTCTGATTCCAGCTTTCTTTGATAGTTGCTCTGATAATAATTTCAAGGCAGTTGGTATGAGCAAAGCACTGCTGCTTGAGTCAAGAAAAGAGGAAAAACTCCTGCTAATATCCAGAGCTGATACCAGAAGTAGTGTATGATCTGTGCTATTCTAACAGTCAATAAAACCTTGGCATAAATAGCTGAAGTCCAGAAAAAATTGTGTATGTATTCTTGATGCTTTTGGTCCTAAACAGCAGTCTTTGCATCCTACTAGTAAAGACCGAAAGGAAGCTTCTGGGGGTGGAAGTGAAATTCTAACGAGACATCTGCCAGGAGTTTTTCTACTCAAAAGGTAGGAGCAAGTGGTTTCCTCCTCACACCATTCAGCGGACCCTGCTTTGAAGCTCTCACTTGAACAGACCTATTTCAAGAGAGGTTTTGGCCTTTTAATTCTCAGAGTGCTCTGCTTTTTCATCTATCAGTTTGATGGAATCCAGGTGTTTCTGTCAGGTGATGCTTCTATCAGTCAGTGCTTACAGGATCTTTATAGAACCAAAGGGCTGTCTCAAAGCAGAGGTCTCACATGGCTCATGAGATGCAGTGGTCTTACTGAGGTAGAGAATTCTGGAAAATCTTCACTACTGGATTAGGATGTGATGATCAGATTTTGGAGATCTGGATTTGTTGGTCTGTACTGGAGATGTGCTACAGGAACAGCTGTGATGGGAGTGTTTTGGGGTCCTTTCGAGTAGGTTAAGAGTCCCTTGGGACAGCCCTAGGTGTAGCTTCCGAAGGACCAGGTGTAATTCCTGCTGAAAACAGTTGTCCATGCTGCTGTCACAGGGTCTCATGTATAGATGTTAAGGGGAGTTACTGCATTTGCTTCCCAGATGTCCACATCAATGGAATTCACCCTATGCTGGCCACGAGCCTCATCACCTATAAACCTCCTGTTAACCATTAGCAGATAGGGAAATCCCACATAAATATGGAAGAGGAATCTCTGATGTTGCCGTGTGTGCTTGGTATGAGCTGGCAAAGGCACGTGCAGATCCTTCAGGTGAGGGGATGGCAGCACCAGAAATCCAGACATGAGCAGAATCGGAGCAGCTCAGTGTGTTCAGTTCTCAGTGATTCCCTGTTAGATGGTGTCTGTGCACTGAAGTGTTGGATTTATTTTATTTTATTTTATTTTATTCTTCAAGCTGCATTATCGTAAAGTTTGGTTTACTTGAGCTGCTCTCCTCTCCTGTCAGAGACTGGCCAGTGCAGTTACCGTTGCCTCCTGAGCCCTCCTGTGCCAATCCCTGTGTCTGTCCTAGCTTTGGGACTGGGACAGGCTTGAGGATCCAGCTCTTAGGGCAAGGGGAGAAGTCACCATTGCCACAGTGGCGTGTGTGTGGCCGCACAGCTTTTCCTTCCCTTTGCTTGGATATGTTTTTGTACATCTGTATCATGTGAGCAGGAAAACCACTGAAAATCCAGAGACAAGTCACTGGAGCAGGATAAATTGTCACCGCAGTGAGCACTGGTTGGTCAGTGTCTGGTCACTTGCCTTGTCCAGATGACCAAAGGGTGTTTGCATGGAGAGGACACCTATTTTTGTAGGGGGATTGAACGTTGTAGTAATGTTATTTGTACAAAGCAGTTAAAAATCTTTTTTTAAAAAAGTTTTAAAAAACCTCTGGTATCATTTATAGAAAGAATGTCCAGCAGTCAAAACCAAAATAACGAACTAACTGTAAAGGTGATCCATTATTTTAAGACTGAGTTTGGAAAATGAATAGTCCTTACGGTCCTTCAACATTTGTTACAATTCTATATTGCTTTAATGTTCTGGGTAAGGTCAATAAAGTAGAAATTCTTCAAATATTTCAGGAGAGATTTTTTTTTCAGTGCATTCTAAACGGCAATAACTCAAGTTCCTTTTTGGATAGTTTATCGTTACGTATGTGCTTTAAAAAAAAAAACCAACTTGGAGAATGTCCCCACGTTTACTTTTCTAACAAATATACAGGTCATATGATAAAATAAACTGTTTATTCAGAGTAGCTCCTATGGTAGCTGTGCCTGCAGAAGGTTAGGGTTTGTGGGAGGTTTTCAACACACAGCTCTTGTGAGCTGCTGCTAGCCTGGTTCAGTCACATAAACACGGAGCAGTTTGCCTGGATGCTGCCTCTGTCAGAAGGTCACCGTATTTTTTATTTCTATAATGAAGAAATGTGTCCTTTATAACTCTGTCAGTGAAGCACCTTATTGTTACATTTCTACATTTAGGCATCTACAAATAGCTTTAGAGGGAAGGGACCAAATTCACCTTTAGCATAAGGAAACACCAGCTCCTTGAGCTCCCTGAGTGGAACTGCGCTTGTGTTTTGACTATTTTTCATTTTGTTTTTATTTTCCGAGAGCTGAATTTGTCACCTGAGGTACTTTAATCTCTATTTGGAAGCAGGAGACTGTTTGTATGCCTTCAGCAAGTTCCTCTGACATAGCTCTGCACTTCTCAAGATTGGCTGCTCAGCACAGTAGAATGGATAAATCCAGAGCTCAAGAGGCCAGTGGTTATTTTGTCTGGTTATTATACCTTACTTGGATTGTCCTTTTAATATTAAAAAAAAAAAAAGTGAAGTTCATAAAAAGGATCTCAGTTCCCTCTCGCTTGGAAGAGGCGGTACCTCCATGAGAACCAGTGGATTGAAAATCACTGTTAGTTTCTAAGCGTCCACTCGTAGGTTGATCAGGTACAGCATCATTTCAGTGGTTGCTTTTTGTAGTAGTCTCACGTAGCCAAACAAAACAAAACTCAAAGTGTTGCTTTCTCCTTCTGCATGATGTAAAACCAGTCAAAATCTTTATGATCTCTGAGGCATAACCCACCACCCTGTGTGTGGGTTTGATGTTCAACCCTGGTGATTCCTTCTAGATCACACTCAATCAAACAGCAGCAAAGGTTTAGAAATATTTTTCTGTTGAGTCAAGTTTTCAGCACTGAAATGCTCTTTTGTTGCTAATGATGGGAAAACAGTAATGGTAGAACTGCCACCTGAAACCTTGGAAAATTGCTTCTGTGTTCACATTCTAGAATCTCAATATTCTCCTACTGTTGTTCCTTATTTTTAAACATTTTTGAGCAAGTTTTTAGTGGTATGGCTGAACTTTTTCACTTGGTCATTGAGAAGAAAATTACTTGAGACATTTGAAACATAAGTTGGGATAAATCTTTATTTGATGAGTAATTTGAATAATACTGTACTTCTAGTATTTTTATTGATTTCCTTTCCTTTAACTTATGTAATCTTTCATTTATAAATTAATCTGTTTGTGGGACAGAAGGTTTTATCAATTGCTTTCCATACTGTACAGTATATGGTTACACATTTTGTATATTTAGTGTGTTTTTAAGTTATTGATTTGTTTTATATTAAATAATTTATTTTTCAGGTACCATTTTCATTTAAAGTTTGTTTTTACATGGGTTTACTTTAAATAAAGTATGACACTGCTTTCCAAATGTCTAAAATGAAGTTGAATCCCATTGTGTTATTTTGAGATGATCTATGTAAATTAACTTATTTTAGAAATAACTGCAAAAATGTACCAAGTTCATACTTTGGTTGTGCTTCAATTCAAGTGCTTGGAAATTCTCTGCAATGATTTTTGAGCAGTTTGAAAAAATGGAATTTTCATATTGAAACAGTTCAAAGATTTGTTGATGAAGCAGTAGCTTTGTAGAATCCTGTGGATGGAGCTATGAACATTGCTTTCTATATGGATTTTCAGAATTAAATGAAACAACTTGTAGATATTTTACACTGGTGTTAAGACTTAAATGACATTATCTATGTTAATAGTGCAGAGGAGTTTTGTACTTTTGCCACATGTTCATGGCTGGTTTTGTTGAGCACTTGTTTGGAACGTACTCGATATGCTTTTACTTGAGCCCTGGTGAAGGGTGATGTACTTCAAAATAGAATTAGGCTTTTACTTAATTGTTCATATTTTGTCTTTTTTTCCCTGCAGGAATTGGATTATTATTGTGCAGTTTGGAATTTGACATGTTTTCAGAAGAATCTGAACTGTGTTCAGGAATAGGCCAATCAAGGTTCCCCCACTAAAGATTTTGTAACTTGTGGCCTTGTTAGAAAGATGGAATTAAAAGAAGGGGCTTAGTTTCCTTTTTATTTTTCAGGAAAAAAGTTGTTATCTTTATCTTACATTTTTCTTCCTGATTAAACCAAACCCAAAACCCAGCTACACGGTTACTCAGAAATGTGTAGTGAAACTTCTTCAGGGAGCTCTTGGGGAAACAACCTCAAGTTGGCCCAGTGGAGATTTAGTTTGGATGAAGACTTTCTGCAAATTGTGCCAGGGTTGTCAAGCCCTAGCACAGGCTGCCCGGGACAGTGGTGAACTCCCAATCCCTGGGAGTGTTCAAAAAACGTGTGGCTGTGGCACTTGGGGTCACGGGCTAGTGGTGAACATGGTGGTGCTGCCAGGTTGATGGTTGGACTTGATTACCTGAGAGGACTTTTCCAACCTAACATCTGTGATTCCATGAGAAGGGACCATGAGTGCAGGTCAGGCTCCCTGGTTCCTCGGGTGAGGCTGGGGCAGGACAGACACCCCCAGGCAACACCCTGGGGGAGGTTCTGTAAGGGGCCTTTTTCAGAAATGCTTCTGAAACCACGTGCTTTTGGTTGAAGGAACACATACAGCTCTGCTGGCTCTGCACAGGCTGTATTCCTGTCTTAGTCCTTTCTTCACCAACACAAACTTAGTTTTGGTAAGCTGAAGTCTGTCGTGCTGTGTTTCAGCAGGTGCCTCCTGTCCTTTAGTCACAGAAATAATCCCTCTCAGAGCTGGGCTAATTATTGTACTTTTGAGACATTGCCTCTGATTTTTCCCTGAACGGCTTACTGTGAAAAGCAATGTAAAATAAGAAATATAAATAGTGTTTCATGTATGATGTCATGGAACGTGTGGCAATGCTGCCTCAGCTCAGGATTTCTTCCAACTCAGGAGTTTTTAGATTTGCAGTTATTTTTTCTGTGATGGGAATTTCTCAGTTCAGCACTGTTCACCATATGGAATTATTCGTTGTGCTAAATTGGTAAAGAGCAGAAGTGAGAATTTCTGTTCCTACCAGTATATCGGTGGATTGGTGAATGTGCAGCATCTGGTATACTCAGGAATGCTTCATCAGGATTTAGACCTTTCCTGGGTTTTCCTTTGCATGGAGCTGAAACACCTTCTCAATTCTTGCTCCCACCAGAGTTCATCCCATGTGGTTCGCTTTGCTCATGTTCGTTTTGACCGCTGTTGTATTTTCCATATTCTTCTTCTATGAAAAATCATGAGGGAAAAAATGTATTAAATTCCAAAAAGCTTCATAACAGACATGGTCATGTGAAGTTCTAGCCCCTCAGAAATGGCTCTTTTTTAAAAAGCTAACCAAAAGACTTAGTGTAGACCCATTAACCCTCAGACAGGGACTCTGGTTTTGCAGAATTCTTGACAGACTCCCTGGCTTTTGACTATTCCTCCTCCTTGCTCTGCTGTTGTATCCTGCTTCCAAATTTCACCCCCTTCATTTCCAGAACAATGAAAGAGGGAGGGGAGGAGAAAAAAGGTGTTAAACTGATATGTCCGAGAAAGATGTCTGAATCCTTTTCTCTGTAGTTCCTATCCTTAAAAAAAAAAGGGAAGAACATGACTGTAAGAAATGTCCTGGTTCATGCTAACAGTGCACTTACTCCGGATTCTGTCCCATCAGTGGCAGTGAGCAGCTATTTAGGGAAAGCCTGGCTGCCATCCCCTCCCTTTGTCATTCCCCTCGTGCTTCCCCAGCTTAGCAGTAGCTCAGTGTCAGAGGGGCCCTGCCTGTTTCCCAAATATCTCCTCTTTAAAGTCCTGATTTTTGAAACTGCCTTTCTTTTCCCTAAACTGTCCTCTGCTTCCATCCTGTTCTGACAGCAGAAAGGGGAAGTGGAACGTTTGGGAGCTGTTTTACATGTGTAAACCATGTTGTTTTACATGTGTTACCTGTGCTGCTGAATGAAGGGGAATAAATCACAATGTTTTGCTCATTGCACTGTGACACGCTTTCTTTTTTGTCTTTTTTTTAAAGTGTTTATGTATAGAAACAGTGATGAGCAAAATGGGACTCTGAATCTAGTTTGTCAGAACATAACTTATACTGACATCTCATTGGCAAATAATATTTCATTGCAACAAAATTAATTTAAGCCAAATTTGGCATGGTTAAGATGCAGACTTCCTTTATTTGAATTTTAAGTGTGGTTTACAACATTCTAAAGGTTGAACTTTCCAGAATGGATTGACTTCTTCCTGCAAGGCTGGAGCTCCGTGCTTATAAAAGAGCATGTGCTCAAACTAGAGCTTACAAAGAACTGAGTTTAATAAAAATAAATTTGAGGCTTCCTGTGTTCTCAGAGTAGGGACCAGAGGAGCTGTTAAACCTACTTTAACAAAACTCTTAAACCTACTGTTTGAATGTGTTGGAACAGATTCTGCCCCAAGAGAAGGCTCATAGAGGAGAGCAGAGCAGGAGTGGTTTGGCTTGGGAGCAGAGTTGGGGCAGTGTGAGCAGTGCTGAGCTGCTTCCTGCCATGGGCTCCAGCTCCGGTGTCATGGGAGGAGCAGGCACTGGCAGGACTCCAAGGCTGTCTTGCAGCCCATGAACAGCTATGGTAAGTAGCTCATGTGCTTCTCAGTCCTGGCACAGAGGGGTTTGGTCTTGGTCTGACCAGACTTGCAGAATTTGTGATGAAACATTTTTTTGACCATGTATCCTGCTTTACCTTTCTGTCCCAGGTTGTTCCTTCTGCTTTGCATCTTTCAAGAGACACAGAGTGCATGTACGTTTGTATGTGTGTATACTCACACATGTAATACCTGTGTGTAGTAAGAGCATATGTAAACTGTATTTATGCATTGTTTAGAGTATGTACACATACCTGTCTGATGTGTGTGTTACTGCTGTGTCTCTGCTGTATAGGTGCTATATATAGCACATGTGGAATGGCACATCTACACTGTCCCACATCCTGCACAGTGCAGAGGTAGTTTATGTAGAGATGTATGTCCTTAAAAAAACAAGATTATACGAAGCTTTCTAAGGCATTGGTCACAGCTGTACAGTGATGTGAGGAGTAAGCTGTGGAGGTTTAAGAAAATTAATGTCCGTCTTGGAAAGAATTTACCATCCACATTTTTCTAACTCTAGAAAACTGCCATATCTGTATATTGTGTCTTAATATTTTTCGGCAGTGGTCCTGTACTGTACCATATCACTGTTGCTCAGGGAGCACCTCCCATTCCCTTCTCCCTGTGAGCACTCCCTACAGTGCTGTCACTCCATGGGAGTCGGTGACTTTGGAAATCAGTGATTTTGTTTCAAGCCACCTTTACTCTGTATTTTCCCCCTTCTGTTTTTATTTATTTCATGGGCCTTAATGTTTTAATCCTTTCTTACTGCAGGAATGGAGGAAGGAAGACAATTGAGCTGCGAGAAGGACTGTGGTTCTAGAGAGATGGCAGTGACTGACTGCGCATGCCACGGCGCATGGCACGATGGCCTGGGGTGCATGGCCAGGCCCCTCTGCCCCCGTCACTGGATTCCCGGAGGGACGTCAGGGCTGCTCATGCTTTTTTCGATAAAACATAGCAAAGCCTTTTCCCAGTGTGTTCAGAGCTGCTTTTCTGAACAACACAAAGTTCAGGTTTGACTCACTGTGATGTCTGTGCCTAGTTCAGTCACTCAGATAGCTCATAAGGACTTGCACCAGGTGTTTTATTCCAGGGCAGTGGTGCCTCCAACACTGTAATAGTTCCTGGAGAACGTTCTGGCTGCCCTGATTTGCATCTTATCTTACTTAAACACAGTGGTGCTCAAAGGCAGAGCAAGAGCTGTAAGATGGAAACTGGTTGAGGAGCTTTGTGCTTCCTTCCCGATCTTGGTGCTCTGTGCTCAGCTGGGCACGTGTGAGCCTCGTGTCCTGTTGGGCTGCTGGGGGCCTTGAAGAATGAAGGTTTGCAATGGAATATTTGCCCTGATTTTGGTCTTTCTGCGTTCGTACGACAAATCCTGACATTACAGAAGAACATCTCTAATGTCCACTCTGTGGAGTCCGATGTCCAGCTTCTTTGTCATTACCCATTCTGGGTTTGGGTGAGGGAATAATGAGGCTGCTTGTATCCAAGAAGGAATAAAACAGGAAAAGGACAAACTTGTTGAATTAGTGATATTAAGGCAGCCTGATGTAATTTGTGAAACATGACAGGAAGGATCCCTGTGGGAGTGTTGGGGTCAGCCCAGGGTAGGGAATTGGTTGATAGGAGCTGTGCCAGCCCTGTGCTCAGTGAGGACGGTGAGCAGCATCTCATCCTAACAAAAGGTTTACTTAGTTTGCTGCACAAATAAAAGGAGGAGAAGAAGTGTGGTGTCCTAACGTGGATAAGGATGAAGTGGTTTTGCTCAGAAATACTTTGGTGCTTTTTAGTTTATGTGCTACAGCTGACAGGCAGTGAGGCCTGTGGGGCAGTGCTGCTGACTGAGGTGTCAACTGAGTGCTGTCCACCTGCTGTTTCATACTGGAGATGGAGGAGGAATTCCTTGCAATGGCTGCATTTTCATCCTGTGTGAAAGCTTAATAGGTTATTAAAATAATGTTACATGGTGCAGCTTCATAATGTATTAGAAGATTTTAGATATTGAGGTCCTAAAAAAAAGCTCCATAATGATAATAATAATAATAATCATCAAATGTCTTTGTAGATGTAAATGAGGCTCCAAAGGTGAGCTCTGGATATGTTGTAGGTGCTGGTGTTGCTCCAGTCTCCAGCATGTTATACCAGCCCTCCACCCTCATCTTATTTGTGCTGATAAAGCTGTTGGTAGGCCTTACTTTATTAAAAGAAAGATAAGTCTTACCAGTGGTTCCTTTAAGCCTGGGTCAGTTCTTGGATCTGGTTCCCCTGTAGTCCCCATTCCAGCCATGCTAAAGGGGCAGTTATAGGGTGGGATCAGGCTGCGTAATACGTCACTTTCATCAAAAAGTGCACTGGATTCTGCTTGGGGTCAGCTGGGGGCTCAAGAAAACTGGAGGAATTAATTATTCTGGGAAGCCAGCTAGACTTGAAGGTGGACTATGGATGTGAAGGACAGTCCTTGGAGTCACTTCTTTGTGAAAACTGGTACGATCATCAGTCCATGTACCTGGCAAAAGCCAAAAAACCTGCACTGGCAAAAATCCAACCCAAGGTATTAAAATCAGAGTAAATGAAGTAGGGGAGGACTGGTGAGCAACCAAAGGTACTTGTCAAAGGCTAGGAAGGAAAGGAGCTATTTGTAAGCTGTGAAGTGGGGAAGGAAGCAGCTCCATGTTCAGCTGAAGGGAGGACGTGGTGTGTTGGTGGCAGAAGGTTGGGCAGTAGAAGTGCAAGGATCTGCAAGGGAATGGCTGTGCTAAAACCAGGAGAGATGTGGTCTTGAACGTAAGTGCATCGTCAGCGTGAGAGTTCTGATAGGAAGTACATTAACTTGTCCCTCCTGGAAGTGTCTCGTGTGGAAAATGGCACATCGCAGACAAATGTGTATTAAGGGTCTATGGCATAGGCTGGTACAACCCTGTTAAACTGATCTCTGTGCTGCGTGATGTGTTTCCATAGACAGGACACTTATCCCTGCAAAGTGCTGAAGCAGGGAATGAAGGCTGTGGCAGCTTCTTCCAAGGGGCTTTCAACTAAGGAGGCTCCATTCCACCAAGGCATGGCCTAAAAAACTACTCTAAAGCCATATGCTTCAAATTCTGAATAACAGAATTTAAAGATACAGAGCTAAATGAAAATGTTCAAATATATTTTGTCACAGAATAATTAATTTGGTGGGTTACTTTGACAATAATAAGTAAATAGATTTTTAAAATTCAGTAACTCTCATTTACCTGGACTTTGGTAAAGCATTTGATATGGTGTTGGATACCACTAAATAAACTTTAGTAGTTACAGGAAATTTAGGGTGGGAGTTGCTTTAAAGAAGGAAGGCAGCGTGGAAGGGTAAGCAGGAGGTTTTCATCTGGTGGGACATTACTAATTTCCCAGATCTTTGGGATGCATTTTCAGCATTTACCTATTTTGAAGTATCACGTATGTGGTATGGCATCCTCTGCTGGAAATTGTGGAGAGATGCTGTAGCTCCTCCCTGACTTCCCCGTTCCCATTCTCTTGTGAGAGGAGAGGTTTTGGAGAGGCAGAAGGAGTGTAAATGCTCTTGGCCAGAGCGTGGGTCGGGCATGATGCAGAGGAGTGCACAGACACAGACACGCTCAGGAGCCAGGTGTGTGGAGCTATGACAGGGATAATGGGGATCTAGAACACAGCTCTGAGGGAGCTTTGGGTACAAATTGTTCAGGGCCTGTGGGAGTAGGAGAGTCCATGTGAGTCCTGTAGGCTCAGTCATGTGCTTTGTAGCATCTTGTGACACAGGACTGAAGCTCTCCAGAAGAGCTTCTTGCTGGGTGGATCCATTTACATCTGTGTGCCACCAGTCTGTGTCCTTTGGCTGGGAGATGCACAATGCTGGAAGTGGGGAAATTCTTCCAGGACAGGATTTGGCAGTCTGCTGTCAATATTGTCACACATTTGTTTATGAAAATGCAGTGGAAGGCTGTTGATGAGAAGTTCAAAATCTCGATGCATCTTTTGTTCAGGGGTTGGTCATACAGGTGACATGGGAGGCTCAGAATGGGCAGATAGTAATTTCTTTCTCCCAAAGAAGCTGGGGTAGAGGAGCTTTTTGGATGTCCCGTTCCCAGGTGCAGCATGTGGCACTGCTGTTGAGCTCTTTTTGCTTACGAGGAAATAGATGGAGAGGCCCAAACCTTGTGATACATGTCTGTGCTGAACTGAACCATCCTGCCTTGCTTATTCTGACAGGGAACCAGCTGAGCAATTTGGTGGTTTTCCTCATGGGGGTGGGGGATGAGGGCAGTGAGAGTGTCGTGTAGGGTAATGATGCAGAATGAATTGTGCACACCAGAAGCCTGCTGTTGACAGCATTGACCAGCTCCCTATGTTTCTCAGGTAAAGTCAGTGCTGGCACTGCAGTGATGATGGACGCGGCTGTTTGCTGTCCAGAGCCAGCCAAGGAGTTGTGGGGGTTGTCACTGAATCAGTATCCTCCTCAGAGCTATCTTTGTAATCCTGGGTTAAAGCCGTGTGTTCCTGATGGTTGTAGGTGAAATCCAGCTGGAGGGTGGTTTGGTGAGGAGGGCAGAGCTTACCTGCTGTGTGTGGCTGCCAGGAACAGCAGGGCTGTACAGCTGGGGCGGCCCCATGAGCTGCACACACAGGAGGGGTTATTCTCTGCCCAGGACTCACTGCCACAGCTGTGTTGGCACCCAGCCCTGGCTTCTTCCTTACATAACAGAGTGTTGTTACAAAGCCATTTGCTTTGGGCAGCAGGATGTGGTGGTCCTTGTCCCCAGCCCAACTCAGAGTAGGTGGAATTCTGTGGCCGTTGGTGCTGGCAGCAGTGGATGTTCCTGGTGGGTGCTTTTTTTTTTCAGCTGTGTTTGGGTACTTTGAGGGTGCGATGGAGAATGGAAGAGGAGTCATATCCTGGTTGTTTGTATCTGCCCGTTTGCAGGATTCTTGTCTCTGGTTGTTTTATACCTGCCAGTTTTGGGGAGTTAATGCCCCAGTAGAGCTGCTGGGGGACGCATGGTGTTCATCTTGAGCAGTGGGACTCACCAGCTTGTTTCTGTTCTCTGCTGCTTGGCTGTGTCACTGCTGAGACTTACCTTGGCTCCTGCTCACTGGCCTCCTGCTCACTGAGCTCCTGCCTTTGCTGGATCATGAGGGGAAAGGCAGGTTTTATGATTGTGGGTTCAAAAGGCAAAATAATTCATGTCCATAGGTGAACCCAGAGCCTGAGCAGTTCCCTGTGTGTTTGGTTTGCACCTGGTTGGAAAGGTGAGAGGGTGAATTAGAACAGAGTTCTGCTTTGGTAACTAGTTGTGAACAAGTGGGTAGTTGCTGCTTGGGAAGGATATGAATGTTTTGTTTCCTGCTTAAGGCTTCATGTCCTGGGAATGCAGATTGACGCTCAGGTTAGAGAGAAGCATGGTTGTGAAGAGCAGCTCATAGCTCTGAATAACAACTTGGTGGATGCCGCATCCTGTGGGGAAGAGCCACTTGATACACGAGCAGTAAAAACCAACAATTAAAGGTCAGGATTGGCATTTTGTTGGCATTAGGAGAATTGTAAGGAAGTTAGCCTGGCTTGAGCTGTGGCACCACCATCAGATGTCTGCCAGGCTGTACGTGCAAAGAGCGTGTGCTTCGTCTGTCTCTAGTGATTGCAGCCTGTCAGAGTAAGTAACTGCTTGGGGTAGAGACAGCAAGACAGAGAAATGGAGTGAGATGTCTAGAGACAACACAGTATTCTGAAGTTGGGGTCATGATGCTGCTCTTCTCAATCTTTTAGCACCAGAATCTGGTTTAAAATCCTGCTTTGCAGATGGTTGAAGACTCCAGGAATATTGAAAGGGAAAGAAGGAGGAGAATGGCCAAATACCCATTTTGTTGTGTTTCAGGGAAGGACAGTGAGAAGATCTCTGAGGTGAAATGGCCAGGTAAGTGGAGCAGCAAGTTTTGGATTGGGTGTAATGTTCTTTCCTGTCTGTGTTGAGCTGTGGTTTGCATAAGTCCATGGCTCAGAGTGAAAGCTAAAATCTGGCCTTTCAGAGTTTGGAGGCTCAGGATTCTAAAAATAAGTCTCTTGTTCAGACATGTAATTTAGGGTGGGATTCATCCTACTGACTCAAACTATTAAAATCTTAGCACCCAGTCAAAACCCATCAGTAAGAGCCTTCTGAAGACATCTGCTCCTAAAGTCTGAGATGTACTGCTCAGAAAGGTGCCTGGCTCTCACTGTTGGCTACAGGGCACTTCATCTGTGTAGTTTAAATGAGACACAGTGCTTCTAGAAAACAAAGGTAAGTGCACATTGCACACCTGGGTGCCAGGACCTCTGCACCTGCGAAAGTCTGGCTACTCCTGACATGGATTTTGGAGCATCTTACACAGTGATGCTGCAGCTTCCTCCCCACACTGAATCCTGGGAAGTTTGCATCTGGAGGACGTCCAACACGGTGAGGTGGAACACGCTGCAGAATTGCCCAGGCTGGTGGAGGTCCAAGATAACGAGTCCATGGGGCACCTCTGCACCCTGTGCTGTGCATGGATGGGGGTTGATGAGATCTGTGGGACGCTGGGGGGGGTCTAAACACCAGCCCTGAGGGCCCAGCAAAGGTGCAGATGCAACTTTTAGGGAGCCTGCAAGAGACCCAGAGAGGGACTTGGGACAAGGGCCTGGAGTGCCAGGACAAGGGAGAATGGCTTCCCATTGCCACAGGGCAGGGTTCGATGGGATATTGGGAAGAAATTCTGGACTGTGAGGGTGGGGAGGCCCTGGCACAGGTTGCCCAGAGCAGCTGTGGCTGCCCCTGCATCCCTGCAAGTGTCCAAGGCCAGGCTGGAGGGGGCTTGGAGCAGCCTGGGACAGTGGTGTCCCTGCCTGTGGCGGGGGGTGGGATGAGATTCTCTGCATTTGAACACTGAATGACAATTTATGAGCTAGATCTGAACTGTTAACTGTTGAACAGTTTGCAAGTGGTCCCATGAACACAGGCATGGATGTGTCTCGCTGTGCTCTCGTAGCGCCGCATTCTGAGCAGGGTCTGCCCTGACCCTGGGCTGTGGTGTGTGTAACCCCTGGGTGATAGACTGAGCTGCACCTGCCTGCAGGAAGGACTGAAATCATTCATTCAGATTTTCTAGAAAGTTTTGTTATCGCATCAGAGAAGATGAGGAATTCCTCAAGGAAACAAATATGTACAGTGAGTTGGAAAGGGAGAGCCAGAAAACAAATCCTTAGGGAGGCATTCACTCCTTAGAGGAGCATATAGTGGAGGTTACATGCTGTGATTGTCAAAAAAAAAAAGGTTACTTGAGCCATATCTGGCATTCAGGGCTGCTTTAGAAATCTGGTTTTACAGAGAAATCTGAGGTTTTAATAGATTTAAATAATTACCTTCAAAACTTCTTGTGGAATGGAATTTTCAAAATTATTCTAGAAAACCTGCAGACTAATTTTGAAGTGGGTAGTATATTAAATTAAAAGAGAGCTTTGGGCTGGTTTGGATTGTATTTTGCCACATGCTATAGCATTGGGTTATTTTGTTATTTTTTTCAGTTTTGCTAAAACACGAACTGAGGCACATTGTGGTCCAAAGGGAGGATGACAGCAGTGCTCTGCTGACAGTGCCCTTCCAACTCCATTTATACATCCTAAAAGGTGTGAAAATAATATAAAAGTGAAAGTCCCTGATCAAAATTAATCATTTTTATAAATTCAGATATGTAAAAATAACTTGTGCTCTGGAAGACAACTGATGCACAGAAAAGAACCAATCTGTAGGATCAAGGCAGCTTATCCATGGGCTGTAGGAACAAGCCAATGTCTTTTGGGTAAAGTATACACTCGAGGCATTCAGTTCAATGAAAATTCATTTATGCTTAGTGTTTATGGTCAGTGACATCCTCAAATTCCCAAATACCATAGCAGAAATGTCATTCCTCATTCAAGGCTCATGTGACCACTAGGTGGGTTTTCTGCCCATGTCTAGGAGGTGCCCCAAAGCTAAGGGCTGCTTCAACTTTTCCTTTTGCTTAATAACCACAGGCCCCATAAATACTTTTCACATGGATTTTAGTTCACCGAAGTAGCTTTCCTTGAATTTTTTTTTCAGTAAAATAACACCTGTATAACAGCCAAATTCCTTCATCCAGTTGCTCTCCAGCTGTATTACAATATACACAGCAACCATAACCCAGGGATCACCTATGTTACCATAGCAGCTGAGATTCTTGTTGTTTGTAAGGAAAACAAGGATTTCCCAGGAAGAAATACAGGTTTGAGCTTGTGTGCTTTCTGTACACCAGATTTCTGTGCTGTAGGGTGTGTGCCTTGTGCTGCCTGTACTTCTCCAATTGCATGGAAATAAGACAGAGTTAGATTTTCAGTGCTAGAACACAGAGAGGCACCTCTTCTTCTCACAGGTGCCTGGGAAAATAGTTTAAAATACTTCAAAGGTGCAGTGTATCAGTCAGTAGAATTTAATTATAGAACCACAGAATATCCTGAGCTTGAAGGGATCCACAGGGATCATCAGTCCAACCCCTGGCCCTGCACAGACACCCCAACAATCCCACCCTGGGCATCCCTGAGAGCACTGTCCTAATGCTCCTGGAGCTCTGGCAGCCTTGGGGCCGGGACCATTCCCTGGGGAGCCTGGGCAGTGCTCCAGCTCCCTTTTTGTTACCTTTTTTGAGGCTGAATAGACAAGTTTCAGTTTGCCAAGCAAGACACCTCAGTTTTCCTGTGGTGGGACTTGTGGAACTTCACCTCCCTCCCGTCCTGGTCTCCTGAATACAGTTGGGACAGAATAAAACTCCTCCAGGTGATGCCCAGTGACTTTGTCCAGACTCTGCTACTTTCTCGTTTTCTAGAAATCTCTTGTTCCTCACCCCCAATGAATTAGCGTTGCTCTCTACAAAAGCCCTGCTGACATTGTGGGGCTCCATGGGTTCCACTGGCTCTCCAGGCTGGCACAGGGAGGCTGCTGTTCCCCCCCTGAGCAGCAGATAAGCACTGGTGTCAGTGTTTCCCCAGCAGCAGGTTATTGAAAACACAGGTGGGGTTGGGATGGTGCCATCCCAGGGGCACAGGCTGGGACAGTGGGCCCCTCACTAGCTGGGCCATCCCATAAATCTGCTTCATTTACTTTTCCTCAATTTACACCCTGTTAAAGGTGTTCAGGTGCTTCTCTTGTGCCTGTGTGCTGTGCTGAAGAGGGATTGTCCTTGCTGCCTTTGGGTTTTCCCCATGAATAACGATGCCTTCCCTCTATACCAGACCACAAAGAGACTTTCAGAAGCACTTGAATTATTTTTTCCTCTTGTTTTATTCTGTTAGAGGGGCACAGTGATGACAGCCCAGTTTTGAGGCTGCTGGGCTCGAAGGTCTCCCTTGCTGTATTTGTCACAAGGTACAAGGCTGTGTGGACTCTGACATGACACTTTACCTTAACCTTACTAGCACCAACATACTTCCTGCTGATTTCCAAAATCAAAACTTCTCTGCTAATGTGGATCTCACCAGATGCTATACCAACACTTTCAAGGCCAGGTTGAAGAGGGCTTGGAGCAACCTGGTCTAGTGGAAGGTATCACTGCCCGTGGGAGATAAGCTTTAAGTTCCTTTCCAATCCAACCATTCTGAGATTGGTAAAGCACAGGACTTGCAGCTCCTGGGGCAAGTTGTACAGGGTGGGATTGGCTTCACCAGCTCTAGATTTATTACTGAGATATAATACTCAGTTTTTTCAGTGATAATTTGTTCTTTGTTGCAGTGAGCTGGAGGATGTGCTGTTTAAGTTGTTTTAGTATGACTTGCAGTTTCTGGGGCAGGGGATAAGGTGGTCTGGTCTACAGCAGCCAGAGCCCAGTGATGGAAGTGACTTACCCAGGGGCTTGTCCTGCAGCCCCAGCACTCAATCAGGGACCTTTGCCATCCTGCCTTTTGTTGCAGGGTTAATTGTGTGCTGTAATATCCAGAGCTCATTAATGAGAGGAGAATGGATGTGCAAGTGGGGCTCGTCTCTGCTGCCTGTGCTGCTGCCTGTGCTGATTGGCCTGGACTCACCCAGGGCATCCTGTGAGGAATGTGGGCACTCCCATGCACCAGTAACTGACCAGAAAGGTCTCATAAATCTTGCCTGTTTTGATTACTACCTTGGCGCAGGTGCCTTGGAAGTGTCTGTCCAGCTGTGTTTGGGGGATGTGGGTAACTGTTGCAGACAGACGGAATACTCAGATCCTTGTCCCAGAGCTGGGGCTGCTTGGAGCCTCCCCAGTGTTCATCAGCATGTCCCAGGGGGTTTTGGGTGGCTGAGCTCACTCCTGGTATAGAGGAACAACCACAAAACCCTTCAGAGCCAGTGATGCTGAACCAGCGTGTGATGTATCAAGGTGATCATAAATGATATGGGAAGGAGGGAGGGATGTCTGGGGCAGCTGCAGAGATGGATTTGAAATGTGATTATTTTGGGTTTGCAAATGATGGGACTGCTCCTGTTGAAGAGCAGTTGGGCTGTAATGTTTAAGAAGGTATTAATTAACCTCACCAAGGAAGAAGGTGAGAAAGGCCAAAGTTAGCAGCAGTGTCTCAAGCTTATGTTGCCCAGGATTCTAATTCTGTGAAGGCTTTTGTGAGTTAATAGAAGATGACTAGTTTTTGTGCAAAAGCTGGTTTATGATATTTAATAGTTTCTGCATTTCATTTGGCAAAACTGGAATGAATATTTCATCTAAATTAGAATTTTTTTTACAACCTGTGACTTCGGCATGAAAGAATTCTGCACAGAAGATGTTTTCTTTATGTGCAATTGGTGAACAGTTCAGTGATGTGAGTGGGGGTCTGAGCTGTGTTACGAGTCCTAATTCTGTGGCAGGAAAGATCAAGAGGAAGAAAAGGGATGAGATGACATTTTGAGAGAAAAATTAATTCAGTGACATGAATTGTTAGTATAAAAGGCTTTTGTGTAGAAGGCTGCCCTGGGATGCCTGGATTTTAAGGCTGTTATTGGAATTTGAGCTTGGGGACAGATCCTTAGCTGGGAAAGTCAACACAGTTGCAATTGGGCCTGGTTAATTAGTTCTCTGTAATAAAACAACTGTAGAAACAGGTGTACAGCTGGTCCTTCCTTCCCTCCAGCCAGTGGATCCCACTGTCCCTGAGAGAGTGCAGCAGTTCAGCCGTCCTGTCTGTAACCTGACAGCTGGGAAGTCCAGTTATGTCCAGCTTGGATTTTGAGCTCTAGACAAAAATTCACTCGATCTTAGTTTTCAGTTGAGAACCCAGTAGTAAAATAAAAAGCAATGATTAAAAAAAATAATCTCTATAATAAGGAAAACAAAAGCTTCTGGAGCACAGCCTGGCCTCCAGGGAAGAGCTGCTGGCCAGAGAGTTCAGTGTTATGTCCCATCCCTACTGCATTCTCACCAAATCCAGTCTGCTAACACCTGCTCACCTCCCTAGCTTCCAAAAATAGGTGAGCTTGGAAAAATGGGAGTTAGAAATCCTTCAAACCCAGCTATTTAAGACAGGGCAGCGAGCTCCCAGCTGTGTCCTCAGGCACAGGGAGGAGCTGGCTCCCTGCCCCAGCGGCAGAGCCATGCTCTTTGGGTGCCTGCTGGGAGTCCCATGGTCTTCAAAAGATAAGAGAGGATTTTCACACTTTTTGTGCCAAGTAAGGCCTTTATCTTGCAGAGCATCCATATGCGACACCCACGATGTCAGTGTTTAGCACCAAGATGTCATTCCCGGGAGCAGGAAGGCTGTTATCTACACCTGGCAGATGTTATAATGAACTCCTGTCTGATCCAACAAGGTTTCTTCAATCATTTCAATCACATTGTCTTTGGGATGCGGGTGTGAGGTCTCTGCAGAAGGAAACTTCTCCGTGTTGCTCACTGGGTCTTGCTGCAAAGAGAAAGAGCACAGTTTTAATTTGTGGAGTGAGCATTGTGCCTGTCCTGCCATGTCCCGTGACGCCCTGCCCTCCCACCATGCCGTACATACTGGGGGGGGCTTTGGGGCAAAGTCCTTCTCGCAGACGTGTGCTATGATGCCAGCAGCCAGGGCATCACCAAGGACGTTGGTCATCGTTCGTAGTCGGTCCCTGCGGAGAGACAGCACCAGGATGCAGGGGGTGGCCACAGCCAACGTGCACGGGGTGTTGATGGCTTTGGAACGTGTCAGCCCCCATCCTGCATGTCCCTCCCACTGGTGTTGCCAAATGCTGTGTTGGTCTCGCAGATACAGAGAGAAAACGGTCCCTGTGTGAGCCCTGTGCTGGGGTGGCACCTGGCTCACCCTGCCTGTGTGAGCTGTGCAGGGAGGGACCTGCCGGTGCCACCTCCCAAACTGGGACAGGCACTGTTGTGCTCAGTGCAGGGAAAGCTGCCTCAGCAAGTCATAAAATACCTTGACATGCCTCTCAAGGAGAAATCCTGTAGATCCTACAGCTACTGCTCCTCTCTTGTCTACCCAGGCACCTCTCACATCAGTAGAAGGTGCCAGCAGTGCTGGGTGCCCTGTGATGCTGAAAGGTTGAACTGGTGGTGTGTTAACCTTCCTTTAGATGAGGCAAAGAGAAAAGCAGCCATGGTACTTGGCACTGTTCCCTCTTCTCCCTGGAGGGCTGTGAAGTACAAACCAGCCACCCACGTGTTGGTTCTCAGCATCTGCTCTCTGTGGTTTCTCACCTAATGACTCGCTTTCTTTTTATCTTAGTACTTTAGAATGGCACATTTCACAAGCTGTGTGTTTATTTGTCTGTGACAAGTGTAATCCAGCATCAGTTTCTGTCTCGAGAGCAATGTAGTTTCATCCATCAAGATACATCACCATGAACTGACACTGGGCACCGCCCGTAGCAGTGGCCTGGAGAGCACTTACAGAGCCCAGTCGACGGCGATGATGAGGGTGATGTCCTCGGTGGGCAGCCCCACGGAGGTGAGCACAATGACCATGGTGACGAGCCCAGACTGCGGGATGCCAGCGGCCCCAATGCTGGCTGCCGAGGCCGTGATGCTGCAAAGAGAAGGTGGCCGTGCAATTCAAACCAGTGTGTTTGCATGGCAAAGTAAGTTATTCCTGTGTGGAAGGATTGGATTGGATCTGACTTCCTCCATCTTCCTGCTCCCAGGTGCTATCACAAATTCCCCTGTGCACAGCAGGGGCTGGCAGCAGGTACCCTGGCTCTGTGCTCCCCTCTGCCTTCAGGCTAGGGACTTCCTCCCTAAAACGGCTAAATATTTGCAAATGTACTTAATTATTATTTAGTTACGTGCTTTATTTCCCTGCTTATAAAATGAGGATATCCCATTCCTGAAGGGGAGCAAATGACACCTGTATAAATCCTTTTGTGCTCAGCCCTGTAGCACTGACCTGCTGCAGCCACATGTCTGTGCAGCTAGGCTTTTCCCTACAGGCAAAGTCCTTGACTTGCAGCAGATTCTGGAGTGCAGAGCCAGCCCAGCTTTCCCTGGCACACAGCATAGGGACTGGGACACTCTGCACCCTCCCTTGCTCCTCAGCTTCCCAGCAAAGCTGTTCATTAACAAGATCTCTGCAAATTGCAAAAATTGAAGAGGTTGTCCTAATGTCTGTAAATAGGAATAGAGAGAAATAATCTGGCTGCTGCAAAGAAACTTTTACCTTATAGTTATAATTTGTCCCAAATCCAGTTCATACTCATTGACCTGGGCAATGAAGATGGCAGCGACCGCCTCGTAGAGCGCGGTGCCGTCCATGTTGATGGTGGCCCCGACGGGGAGCACGAACCGCGCCACGCGTCTGTCGATGCCGTTGTTCTCCAGGAGACACTTGAGGGTGATGGGCAGGGTGGCTGAGCTGCAGGACAAGAAACGAGCAGTAATTGTCATTTGCGTTGAGCTTCATAAGTTGGAGTCAGTGTGATGGGACAGAAGCACCAGCCCTCCGGAGGGTAGATGCTGCAATGTTACACAAATTGCTGTAGCAATGAAAGTCTCTTCAGCTTTCACCACCTGGGGAATAGATGTCATTAGCCAAGTGAGCTGCAGGCTGAGAAAGATGTCAGAATGTGATTTAAGTGGCTAAAGGCACCACTTTAACCAGCTGTGTGCCATGGCTGCAGCTCTGTTGAACATCCGTGGTGCTCACATTAATCCTGCAGCACCTTCTGGAGCATAAGACAGTGTGTGCCAGCGCTGGCTGTGTTGGGGTCCAGCCAGACCCCCATTGTCCTCACCTGTCTCCTCCGTGAGGGATGCCTGCCTCAGCTTCTGCACCCCTGACCTTTCTCTCTTGTTTCTGTCTAGCCTGAAGACAACCGTCCCACAGGAACTGGGATGAGGAATGGAGGAAGACCAGGTTGAAGAAAGGAAACCACAGAAACGAAGTCGACTGCGACAGAGTCTGGGAGGCGGGGACTGCATTTGGGAAAGGCTCTGGATGCAGAGTGGTGGCCCCAGCCCTGGGCACAGACCATGGGGCTGGGACAAGGAGCAGGGTGTTCTCTCTGTGGCAGCTCTCCCTCCCTTAGCTGGCTGCAGAGCAGAGGAAGGAGAAACCTGATGGAGACAGAGCTGGAGACCCAGGTTCAGGAGGAGACCAGGTCATCAAGAGCTGGAGAAGCAACAGTTGCAGCGGTGGGCACTGGGGAAGGGGGGCACAGTCCAGGTGGTTTTATTGGGATTATGTGGAGAAGCAACAGAGAGGCCAGAAAAACCCTTTGCCTGGTGAAATGTTCTCCAGGAAAATGTTTGAATTTGTGTGTCTTCTGGAAAGGATGGTAGTTTATAGTGTGAAGTTTTTTTCATTGTTATAAGGAGTGTATTTCAATGAAAATAGAATAGATAAATATAATCTAAAATGATTAAAGTCTTTTCAAAGTAGGTAAGATTTTTCTGTGGATGAACTTGGGATACACTGTAGTTGATTTTAGGTTGTTAGTAAACTGTTCAGAAGAGCTTTTCATGTTTTCAGTTAAACTCTGGGATCATAACCCCATGCAGTTTATAAAGCACCTACAACAGTTCTAGTTTGAATTCATGGAAAGAAAACTGCAGCAATTGAATGAACTGTGCACACACACACAAAACCATTGCTGGTTTGCTCTGGGAAAACCCTGGGAGAGGGTGAGTGGAGGAGCACAATGAGCTGCCCAGGCCTGCTGACCTGGGTAGGGCCAAGCATCTGCTTCCTCCTAAAACCAGGAGCATTCTCATTTCAAACAGTGCTGGAGCATGATTTTCTTTTGAGTTACACCTGTCCTCCCAGAGCTCACCTGGCCGGACACAGCCGTGTCTCCCTTGCTAAACCAGATCCCTGCTGTGCAGTAGCCACAGGTTCCAGCCACGTTTTCCTACCTGGAGGATGTAGCTAAGGCGATCAGCAAGGCTTGCAGTATCCCCTGAATGAAAGCAAAGGGGTTTTTCTTGGTGATGAGTACAAAAAGCAGAGGTAAGAGGATGATTCCATGGAAGGCAAGCCCTGACACTACTGTAATGACATACAGTCCCAGCTTCTGTCCTATAACCGATGGATCTTCCATCTCCAGGATCTTCCCAGCTATGAGAAATACAATGCCAAAGGGGAAGTACCTGCAAAGAATAAGCATAAAAAATTATGAGGTTGCAGCAATCACTGAAGCACTGCAGGATAGACATGGCAGTGTTTGGTACTGTGCAGTACAGTCGTATGAAAACACATTCAGTGCTCACAACAGATACTTGCAGATGTGTGACTGGCATTGCCATTAGATAGCAGGAAAGAAAATCAGTCAATCAATGAATCAATCAAAACCAGATTTACCAAACGGCCATTGAGACAATTTTCATAACTGCTTCGTTCAGACACTGGCACACGTTAACCAGCGGGGCTCCTCGCTCGCCCATTTTTCCCAGGAGAAGTCCTGCAACCAAGCACAGCAGGTTACGTTACTCGGGAGCACCACCGGAGCTGCACCTGTCAGGCCGAGTGTCTCGAGGGTCTGGTGGCCACAGAATGGGGGTCACCGGGCAAAACCTGATTTAGTACAGATTGCCTTGTGCTCTTACAAGTCACGGCCATTCTCAGTTCCAAGCAAACACAAGCATCTGGCCTTTTCTCACAAAGCCCCACAAGACCCAAATCCAGGATTTGGACTCTTCCTTGCACAGAAAACAGATAAATTTCACTGCTGCTCAATGCTGGAAGAGTTGTTTCCTGGGGTGGATAAACTGTGGATTAGGTGGATATCTTGATTGCTATTTTGTTATTCAAGAATAGTGAACTCGGGAAATAAAAATGGAATTTTTTTAAGGATTAGGTGTGTTAGGGCTCTCTGTAGCTGAGGATATGATGCTGTGCTGCATCCCTGCCCTGCTCTGAAGTGAAAGGGGCCCTGGCTGCCACACAGTGACTGAGGAGTGCTCAGGCCCCCGGTCCCGTGCCCAGTTCCCTTGTGGGCTGGGCTGTTCAGTGCTGGTGGCTCACAGGCTGTGCCATGGTGGTGACAACACACGTGGCTGTGACAGTGATATGTCAGGAAGGATCTGAGTGAGTTGCTTAGATACAGGCATTAAGCCTTCTCTCCTAAGTCTGTTTTTTTCCTTTGATGTTGTTGCATTAACCTAATCCAGCCTAATTTTCTGTTGAAGGAATACTTGAGCAGAAATACAGGTTATGGTTTGAGTGGTTAGAAGGGTTATGGTGCTGTCCTGTCTGTCAGTGCTAAACCCCATTGCTTTCACTGGCCGGGAGGTTTTCCAGGAACCAATCAAGCAAAGGGAAAAGGAACCTTTGAGTTTCCAGCTTGGTTCAAGTCCTTCTTCCTGTGTTGGCTAAAACTAATTTTGAAGCACTGTGCAAGTGTCTGTTTTATCTTGGAAAAGAAGAATATAGACAGGATCTTGTCTTGCTTATCCCTCTTCAGTCTTCAGGGCTGAGGACTCCAAGAGGCCCTTGGTTGGTGGTTGGATCTCTTGCCTTGCTCAGAAGAGAGATGAGGTGGGGTCACATTTGCCAGAACTTTCAGAAATGAGACAAGGTTTGGCATGTTTAAATCTCAGCTCTGTGGATATTCGTCCAATATTTGGTGGCCACAACAGCTGCTTTGGAAGAAAGTGATTTCTCTTCAGGTCCTACAGAGCTGATTTTGGAGACATGGCCCAAGTAAATGGACAGATTCCTGCAAGGATCTTGAAAGCTCTGCCCTCTTGTGGGTTTCAAAAGCAACAGAGAGGCTCTCAGTGACAGTGAAGAACTGTCAGAGCTGGGGTAGCTGTGTGGGGTCACCCCTCATAGCAAAGTCACTCTGGGTACCTAGTGTGTGCTGTATGGACGCCTTGGTCTCAGCCCCACAACCCGCCTAGTTTTGGTGTTGAGCACAAATACACTTTGCTGAGAGCTCAACCAGCTTCCACCTGGCCCCCCTACCTTGCTGCATGGAGGAGGTGATCCCTATTTTCCAAAGCGCGTGGGGCTGTGGTGCCCTGCCTGTCCCTCTCCTGTTTTCTGCCAGGCAAACCCCATTAATTCCGCCTCTTCTCATAGGGAAAGCATCCTTTGGGTGTATGAATGCCCTTTATCAAGCTGCCCATGCCTGATACAGGTGATGCTCTGCCAGTCCATGGCTTTGTGGAGCTCTAATCCTGGGCAAAACATGGGGAGTGCAGGTCGTGGCTGGGACTGGCTCAGGTGATCTCCCACTGCCTCCTAACTCAGGCTTATCCGACTCCCACGCTGGAGGGGTGGTGAAGTGTAATCTTAGAAGAGAAAAGCAGCTTCTCCTTGCAGGTTTGGCAGGGCTGGAGGGGGGCACGTGTCCTGTGCGCAGGAGCTCAGCACCTTTCCTGGGTGTCCAAGGTCTGCAGAGGGTGTTGGTTGCTGGGACAGGAGATTGCCAGAGACATCTTCTGGCTGTAGGGATCTGTCAGTGGGTCTGGCTCTGCCCAGTCTCGCTGTGGCCAGCTCCTCTGAGGTCTCGCATTTAGAACTGGCTGCTCTCCGTGGCTCTGACTGCAGTTCAGTGCAGTCCAGTGCTGTGCTGGCTGCGCTGCCTCCACACCTCAAATCCTCTAATTGGCTTTTTGGTTCCTTATACACAAAGTTCAAGCTCCTTGCCCTCACCTCTTAATCTACACAGAATCCTGCCACCATGCTCATCTCACTGCCTCCTACTCTTTTTCCTTCCTGATCCCTCCCTCCTCCCTTTCTCCTTCAGCCTTGCACCCTGTGTCCTCTTACGCTTTGAGCTAGCTCCAAGTTCCTCCTTTCAATGACTTTCTCCCCGTTAAACCTCTCTTGTATGTGTCTCTCCACGACCTCTGCTCCATCTTCCTTCCCAAAATTGCTGCCAAGCACCTTTTCCACACAGGACTGCAAGCTGTTCAATGCAGAATGCTTCCCTACCTCCTTCAGAAAGTCCTGTTTGGAATTCCCATATATTTGTAACAGCACCAAGTCTGACCCCACAGTCACATCCTGCCTGCTCAGGGGCTGAACACAGCGTGAAGGGTTTGGGTCATTGTGGTGAGCTGTGTCCCAGGCAGCCTCTGCAAAATTACACCTCACTTCAGACTTTGTTAAAAGGACTCCCCAGCTTATGTAATGGTTTGAAAACCCTCAGGACCTGCATGTGGGCTGTGAAGACTCATGGGAAATGCGGGGTGAAAACAGCCATCCCTACAGCTTCAGTGAGCTCCATCACAGGTGGTGCTGACAGGGGCTTTGGTACGAGCTCTGTACTGGGCTCAGTCCCCTGGAAGTGGGGCAACTAAAAGCTAGGAGAACCTCATCCCACGTCTTTCGCTCTGATAAGGTGTGCTGACCCCAGCATTGGCCACCCTGGGCTGCCCTGGGGCCCGTGGAGGAGCAGGTACCTATGGTTGCTGAGAAGATGACAATCCCCAGGACATTCATCTCATTGCTGGTCCCAGCCAGGGTCCTGTAGGTCATCTCGGGTGATGGTGTCAGCTCAAGGAACACAGGCCGATGGATTTCAGGGTTTTTGTCATCAGGTGCAAAGTAAATAAAATTGACAGGTTTTCCTGGGATCTTTGGAAAACCAGGAGACTTCACCACCGGGACAATAACAGTTCGATACTGGAACAGAAGCAAAAGAGGGAGGTTAGTGTGCTGCTGGCATGAGCTCCATCCCGCTCTGAACACTGAGGCAAAGCCAGCCCTAGGCTGGGTGCTCCTGGAGGTTAAACATTTGGTTTCCAGGCAGTAAAAGGCTGGTGGAAACAAGGTGTGAGAGTCAGGCAAGGGGAGCTGTGGCTTTTGGCTGCAGACCGTCCTCAGCCAAGGCTGCAGAGCAGACTCGTGGTGTTGGTGACTCGGGTCCCTGCGGGATGCCAGCGCAGCGCTGGGGTAGCACTCTGGTCCCTCCACCCCTCCTCCTGGGAGCTTTGCCGATGCTTTCCCAATGCCATGAGTTCGCTTGTTTTCCCTGTCCCTCCACCCTACCTGGCCACTCTGTCCCCTCTGACCACTCTACCTTCCCTCTAGCGTCCCTTCTTTGTGTCCCTTCCCCTGCCTGCTGCCTGCCCACCCCGCTGCCGCCCCTCCCCAGGGATTAAAAAGCCGCTGCACAGGAGCGGGATCTGAGGGAAGGGATTTGTGCTGCTTCTCTACAGGAGACTCGCAGGCAGAGGGCAGGCATGGGGGTCCCTTGTGAACCTGTGCCCCCCCCAGCACCCTCCTGCCTTCGGGTGCCCACCCTGGGGGGAGTGTGGGGGGATGCAGAGGAAGGGGAAGTTCAGGGAAGGGAAGTTTGGAGAAGGAGAAGGAGAAGGAGAAGGAGAAGGAGAAGGAGAAGGAGAAGGAGAAGGAAGGGAAGAGTCTCCTGTCTAGGCTGTAGACGGGCAAAGAGGCAGCCCCGTGTGGAGCTGAGCACCATCCTGGCTGCACGCAGAGGGGTCAGGTGAACTTACCTGCTGGAACGAAGCTTCAACCAAGTTAGAAGGAAACATGTTTCTGTAAGAGACCAATGGTTAAAGTGAGTTGTGAGAGCGTAGAGAGCATCCTGGGAAGCACTTCTGGTGGGCACAATGTCTGGAGGAGAGCACATGAGAGCCAACACCAGCTTTTGACAGCTGTCAAGTTGAGAGCAAAGAAAGACTGGAAGGTGAACTCAAAGCAGGACTGAGAACCATGTGTAAATGGGATTGGTGGAAAGCCTGAGCCTGGGATAGACATCTGCCATCTGCAGCCCCCTGCTCAGAGCCTGGTCCAGTCAACCCACTACCTCCAGAAATGGAGATTCTCCCCCAGCCCCATGGTCTTTGCTGCAACCCCTCCCCAGGTAACCCCATCTGCTGCCTTAACCCAGCCCTGGGCCAGCTCCAGGTTTGGCATGTCCCATCTGGGGCTGCAGAGGAGAATCCGAGCCTTGCAGGGAACATGACTGTCTGATCTCTGCGGCAGTGCCCCTCTTTGCTGATGGCTTTGGGAGAGCAGTGGCAGTGACAGCGGCCAGAGGGGCATGGATGGGGGGAAACAAACCCCACGTTGCTGGGCTTGGAGGTACCAGCACCTGGCCAGTGGTTCTCCTGTTTCTCTTGAGATCTCGGGGTCTTCTGGGAACTCAGAACCTTCTGGGAAGATCTTGTTATCACAACCTTGGCTCCTGCTGAAATCCTGTGACACACCTGATTAAATCCAGTAACGCGTCGGCAGAGCTGAGCACCATTTTCCCCACAGAGTAGTTGTCCTTCTGGGCAGCTGCACCAGGATGGATGCTGACCACAAGGATGATCCCCACAGTCACTGCCATGAAGGTTGTCCAAAGGTAGTAAGTGATGGTGATCACCCCCATCTTCCCGCAGGCCTTGGAGTCCATGGTGGCCAGCCCGGACATGAGGCTGTAGCACAGAACAGAGTGGTCACCATCTGCTCCTCAAACTGCACAAGATGCATCTGATGGGCAAAATCTCCCCAAGGAGGGAGGGGTTTCCATAGGTTTTTTAAACCAAAGCCCAAGGGCATCACTGAGCTCTTGCACATTCCTGTGCCAGTGCCTACAGGATCTCACGCACAGGATGGGCTTGTGACAACCCAAGCTGAGCTGTGAAGGGCAGAAGACATTTCCAAGCCCCTTTTTAAGATCTGGCTGTGTTTTCTGTTTTCTTTGAGGGTTAAGAAATTTATATTCTTAGTGTATCTTTATGTTGAATAACTGATGCTGCTCCTTTTTTATGAGATACTGTTCTCTTATATCTCCATTGCCTTGGGCCACTGCTGTGTGTCACTGTAAGCAGCAAAGGAAGGCACCAGCAAGGTTCATAAAATCCTGGTGGGGATGGACCCCATGCCCCCAGGAGAGAGCTGCAGGTTCAGATTTCATGCACACGTAAGCTTTCCTAAGAAGTAACCCATAAGCTACTTCTCAGCAAAACTGGGCTAAAAATAGACAGGGCATTACAGGCTGCCCCAGCAGGGAGAGCAGTGCTGGTGGTGGGGACAAGCTGGGTGCAGGACTGGGTTTGCTTAGGTCACTCAGTTGCTGAAACCCTCAAGGACAGAGAGACCCCGCAGAGAGACCCTGACAAATGTGAGGATTGGGAAATCCCCAACCGTGTGATGTTCAACAAGGGAATGTGCTGGATCCTGCCCTTGGGATGGGGCAGCCCTGGGTGCAGGGACAGACTGGGAATGAGAGGCTGGAGAGCAGTGCTGTGGGAAGGTCCTGGGGGTCCTGGTCGGTGGCAAGTTGGATCTGAGTCCCCGGTGTGTCCTGGCAGCCCAAAGGGCCACCGTGTCCTGGGGGCACCAGGCCCAGGGAGGGATTGTCCCGCTCTGCTCTGCACTGGGGCAGCCTCACCTCGAGTGCGGGGGGCACTTGGGGCACCACAAGATCAGAAGGATCCAAAGCTGTTGCAGAGTGTCCAGAGGAGGGACACGGAGCTGGGGAAGGGTCTGAGGAGCGGCTGAGGGCACTTGGCTCGTTCAGCTGGAGCAGAGGAGACTGAGGGGAGACTCCTCGGGGGCTGCAGCTCCTCCCGAGGGGAGGCGGAGGGGCAGGGGCTGAGCTCTGCTCTGGGACAGGGACAGGAGCCCAGGAACGGCTGGAGCTGTGTCAGGGGTTGGGATGGGTCTCAGGGAAAGGTTCTTCCCCCCGAGGCTGCTGGGCACTGCCCAGGCTCCCCAGGGAATGGTCCCGGCCCCAAGGCTGCCAGAGCTCCAGGAGCGTTTGGCCAACGCTCTCAGGGATGCCCAGGGTGGGATTGTTGGGGTGTGTGTGCAGGGCTGGGGGCTGGACTCGATGATCCTTGTGGGTCCCTTCCAACTCAGGATATTCCAGGATTCTATGAAATGTGAATGTTTGGGGGCTGCAGGGTGCCCCACATGCATACAGACCCACACTAAGCCCCTGCAGAACCCAGCCAAGCCCTGACCCTGAGGCAGGACATAATAGAGGGGCTGAGAGGGTCAGTGCCAACCTTGGAGACACACAGGGTGGCTGAGGTGGTGGTCAGCCCATGGATCTCCTTCAGCAGCCACACGTCCAGGAGGAGAAGGGCCTTGGAAACTCAAGAGAGTCCATAAACACAACACTGGCGTAGGTGGTGCTTTCCAGCTCGGGGCTCGGGGATTTCCAGAGCTCCATCCCCAGAGCACACCCAGTCCCCTCGGCGATAGTGTGTAGAGGGAAGACACCTCTTCACCATCATTCAGTAATTATAGAAAAATCTCTTGTTCAATCCAACGTGAAAGAAAACTCCTAGGAGGCCTCTGCAAACCCTGCACCCACAGACAGGAGAGTAATCAGAGGAGACCACCCAGCAACTGAGCTGCTGGGAGGGCTGAAAGTGAAGGGAAACGCTCAGGCGCCTCAGGGAGGGATGTGAGGTACAGACCTCTACAAGGGTTGGTACTGAACAGCCCAAGTGTGGCCAGGATAGAGACCACACTGCTCTCAAAAATAAACCAGAGGCAAATGCGACAACAAGCAAACTCTGACAAACAATAGAGAAATGACACATCCTTGAGAGAACAAGGACCTGATCTTGTGTGTGTCTAATGAGCACTGTTTGCAATACGTTAATCCATATAAGCTTTTCAAGACCTTGCTTAGACCCCAGTAGGACTGCTGGCTCTGTTCCTTATTTCTAGGTCTGTATGGGCCAATAAAATGGGGATTTGCAAACACAGACACAGCACTGGGGAATGCTTATGTTTTTTACGTGAACTTTCTCAAATTCCTCTAAGGGAATCTGCTGTGAGGTTAAACAGCCCATCACAACTGCCCACAGATGGTCCTGGCATCACCAGCTGCCCAAAAGAAGGGAAACACCCCAGCCAGTGCAGGTGTCTGACCTGGGTGCAAGTGCCTACCAAATCCAGATGAGGATTTGTCCCAGACTATTGCTGGGAAATCATGAGGTCTGATGGACACCAAGCCAGGGGATGCTACTTGACTGCCAGCTGCTTGGAGCCAGTTATTCTCAGCCCATGCAGTTTTGGGGTTATCTCCTCAGTGGGGAGTCACAGGGTAATCTTCTCAACGTGATGGAAAGATGGTGCTTTAGAGCAGAAGGTGATGTCTTACCTGGAGGTGATCAAGGGCAGGATCAGCATCTTCAGCATCCTCATGAGGAGCTCTCCAGGAAAGGAAAAATACTGCTTCTCCTGCACATAGAGCAGAGCATGTGTCAGGTAAATGGTTATGAGTTAAGGGCTTAAACTTGATATCTGCCTTTTTCCCAACCAGACCCAGCTCTGAGCTTGATTCCGAGCTGGCAGCTGCTCCTTGAGGCACTCCATGATGCCATTACTCTGCTGTCCCTTCCTGGGAGTTGGCTCAGGGATGGGGAATACTGGCCATGTGGCAAACCTGGCTGTAAGCAAGGGAGGGACATGTGGGGTTGGTCCCCTCCCAAAAACATCCTTGGTTCTGTTGCCTTCTAGGGAATGGTCCACATGGCCCCACCACTGGCTCCTCCCAAAAGTCATTGCACTCATTATCAGGGAGCAGGGGCTTGGCTGCATCTGCAAAAGTGCCCCAAAGCTGTTGGCAGCAACAAAAGGTGTGAATATCTCGTGGCTGCAGGTGGCAAAGCCGAGCTCAGGGAGAGCCCGGGTGTCTGGCCCATCCATGGGACAATCTTGGTGCCACGGCACCTCTCCACTCCCTACACCCCTCAAATGGATGTGGGGAAGGGCTGCAGAGACATCCCCCAGTGTCTGGATCCCACAGCCATCACCAAGGGGAGAGTGAGGGGTCTGTGGGGCCAGCAGCCTGGCCAGCACCCCTCCTTCTCTCCATCCCTATCTCTCCCCCCCCTCCCTCCCTCCCTCCCTCCATCCTCCCTCCCTCCATCCCTGATCCCTCCTATTTCACTGTGCCAATGTAGTGGCGTCAGGGAGGGATCTGAGTTTGCCCCAAGACAAGCAGGTACTTTTGGTTACTCCAAAGTAGGCACCACCCCATGCTGGGGCTTTGAGCGGTGCCAAGGCAGCTGTTTGATCGCTCCCCTGTGTTGCCCCTGTACTGTCCCTGCCCTGTCCCTGCCCTGTCCCAGAGTGTGGCCCTGACATGGCTGATGTCCCCGGGGAGCTCAGGCAGAGTGGAGCTGCGATGGACCCAGCTGGGTGCAAGGGGTAATGCCAGATCTGAACAGCATCTCTTTGCCAGTGGGTCTCAGCTTTGCGACACTTTCCCATTGCAGGGAGGAAAGCAGGCACCAGCCACCTCTCCAGCCCTCCTCCAGATTTTGTGACAAAAATCTGCAGTGGCGACAGTCTCTAGTGGCTGCCAGGCCCACAGCAGAGCTGTGGCAACAGGGCAGGATGGGGCTGGACCAGAGGATGGGTAAACTCAATGCATGGCAGGACGAGGGGCTTGAACTCCAAGACTCTGCCAGCCTCATGCCCAGCGTGGGTGGCTGCTAGGCTCTCACGGGTGTGTGCACTGGGATGCAGGGAGATTACACCCAGCTTCAATTAAGTAACGAGATCAAACCTGCTGCGCTGATGCTGAAGGGCCTAATTGAAATGACAAGGGTTTGCTAAATCCTAGTGGGCAACACAGGGATGTTCCAGCACCAGCCGAGCTCTCCAGGAGCAGCATTCCCCCTCCCGGGCCGAGGATCAGGGCTGAGCCGTGGCCCAGCTGCCCGATGTCAGTGGATCTCAGCTCGGTGCTGTTTCGCAGCGCGATGCTCCTGGAAAGTGCTGAGCCAACGTGCCTTTCTCGTGCGTTTTCTCCAATGCATTTGTCTCCAAGGCTCCTCAAAGGAAGGTGACTCCTTGAAGCCCTCCAGGCTCCCCACCAGCCATTTATTTGCTGGGTCCTCTCCAGAGCACGGAAATGTGCTTTAATTGCACACAGCTGGGGAGAGTAAGCGAAGGACCCCATCTCCTGGACCCCATCCCTCAGACCCCAGTGCTGCTGGTGGTGTGGGGGGAGCCTGTTACTGAGCATCCAGCACCTGAGCAAACATTCCCCCCTTTCACATCCTCATCCCACCTCGAGGTTCCTGCAGCCCCATGGGGTCCAACCCAGAGCTCCCCACTCCCATTGAAGGGAGGCAGGATTTGTCCTATAGATTGGGCATTTGTTGGCACCTTCCTGGTCAAAAAAAAAAAAAAAANAAAAGAAAAGAAAAGAAAAGAAAAGAAAAGAAAAGAAAAGAAAAGAAAAGAAAAGAAAAGAAAAGAAAAGAAAAGAAAAGAAAAGAAAAGCCATGGGCAGAAACCTGCCCTGATGTGGTTTTCTTGGGCAGGAGCCTTTGCTTTTGGGGCTGTGCCCATCCGGGACCCTTACTGGCACCAGGGATTGCTCCCCTGCCCCACTCCATCCCACTCACTCCCATCACCATCCTAGCCAGGCTTACCAGGTCTGTCAGCTCCAGCGCCCGCAGCAGGAACCCCAGGAGGCATCCGGTGACAACCGACAGCATCGACAGAGTCAAGAGGCCATTTTTGTACCAGAAAGCCCGTACCCACTTCCAGGGGCGCAGGAGGGCTGCGGACAGCGAGTGCAGCACAGCTCTTCTGACCCACTCCCACATGGTCGTTCTCAGCTGCCCAGATGATGCCCCTGGGAGCAGCTCCCAGCCCCACTCATGGCCACGGGCCCCACGGCGCCGATGGACCCCTGCTCTGTGCCAGGAGCTGAGTGTGCTGGTGGCTAATCCCCAGAACCAAAAGCTTCAGGGATATTTGGGAGCCTTTCCCATAATGGAAAGTGACGTCTTCAACTGGTTAATCTGAGCTTGGCATCCTGCCAGTGAGGTGCCAAACCCTCCCAGTTTAACCCTCCAGCCCCTGGGATGGGGGCCAGTGTGCAGACTGAGAGCAGGGATTCAACCCCAGAACTTCTCACTGCTCCTGATCCAAAAGAATTTGGGTCCTGCCACCAGATCTGGGTCCTGCACTAGATTTGTGCTCCCCACCAGCTGTGAGTGCACCCTGATACTGCCCCCATCTGTGAGGGCTTCATGAGGACAGGGTCTACAAAGGGAAACTTTCCCAGAAAATTAGAGAATTTCCCATAGCATCTGCAGACACTGGCCCAAGGCACCAACAGATGATGCCGAATGTTCCCCCACAAATATTTGCCCCAACAGATCCAACCTGCTGCCAGCTCTCCAGGGAAGCTGCCCCAAGGCCATGAGGTGCTGCTGGAGCACCTGGTCCATAATTCACAATGTTTTAGAGTATTTCTCTGTCCAGTTTGCCTCTGGTTCAGGCCAGGAGTGTCACTGGGGCCAGAGTGTGGTGCAGGATGAAAGGGCAGGTGGGTCCCAGGCTGAAGATGCTCTGGGAATGGGAAAATATTAAAACCTTTATGGGCCTGATTTTACCCCTCTCTCCCCACCCAAAAAAAATAAGGCCATGAAACCCTCTTGAACCATTGCCATATTTTACACAGACAAAACAGAGTTACAGTGACTGTGTGACTTGAGGATTTGTGGCCCCCTGCCCCACAGGACAGGATCTGTGCAGCCCCACGCGCTGAGCAGCCAGCCCCTGTTCTGGAAGGGACACGGTGGGTTTGCAGTTTGTCTCAGAGGAAGCAGAGCTCCTTCACAAAAGGAGCCTGGTGTCCGGTGCTGTTCATGTTTCAGTCCTTGGGGAAGTCTCTGCGGTGCTGTCTTGTGCCTTTGGCCTTCGTGTGGTTGGCTCAGCCTGCCAGAATTAGATAAAGTGTGTGCTTATGAGCAGAGATGAAATACAGTTGTCTCTATTCAGCTCCATCTTCAAAACCAACTGCCAGCCAGGGATGGAGTTTGCATGTCAGGAGAGAGCAACTACTTGGGAAAGGGGAGTCCAAGTTGTCTGGGGGATCAGGGACACCTCAAAGGAGAATGAAGGGGCCCTGGTGCTGGCAGCAAGCAGAGGGAGCAAGCTGAGAACAGGGTGCAGAGAAGTCCAAAAAACTGGGAACAGAGGAACATGAAAACCTTCAGGGAACTGGCAGTAAATAAAGGATACCTCAGGGAGAGGAAGATGAATTGCAGAGAGGGAAGGGAGAGAAGGAAGGCAGCAAAACAGCAAGGGGGCAGGAGGAGGGGAATCCTGGTGCTGGTGTGGGGGTCACTGGCCAGTGAAGGGGTATGGCAGCAATTCTGTGCACCTACCATAAATCTCAATGTCATCATAGATGTCAGCGTCCCTGCAAGGACAAAGATGGGGTGCTGTGGGCAGTGTGGTCTCCCATGTCCCACCACCTCCCAACCCCGAGGCAAGGGCCAGCTCCTGCTGCCATATCTGTCTCATCTCCTTCTGACTTGCGTGTGGACTCTGGTGTCCACCTGCAGCCCCGCTTCCCCCTCCCAGCGTTCTGCTCTCCCTGCAGAGCTGGGACCATCTGGAGCGGGGTTAACATGACTCTGGCCTCTCTCAGGATGGTGGCCTCGTGCCAGGCTGCCAGGAGCTGCAGACCCGGCCATGCAGAGGGGCTGCACCCTCATCCTGTGCCAGCAGCAGCCTCTGAGCAGTTTCTGGGCAGGTCCCACATGAGGGGCCACAGCCTGGGGAGTGCTCCCAGTGCCCCAGTGACAGAATCTCTCCTGACACCAGAAATGGCAGATTCCATCCCAGGGGAACCAGCTCGCATTAGGCTTATGGTCACAACCTGAGCTGGGTAGTTTTGAGCTGTCAGCCAGGACTAGTTTGGTACTGGCCACTCATGGAGCAGTTGTTGCAGCTCATGGAGTGGAGATGAAAGGTCTGGGAAAGGGTACTCACAGAGGCAGCATCACAGCCCGGGGCACGTAGCCATCTGCAACAGAGCGAGGAAAAACATGTCAGGTTGTGCTGGGAACCAGGGCATCAGTGGGAATCACCCCAGCACCTGCCCCTGCCCAGGGTTTGACAACACCTCATGTTCCCAGAAAGAGCTGGGACAAGGAGGAATCCAGTTCTGGGAAGCCGAGCTGGATCCTTGGGAGGAACCTGCTCTGGGCAGTGTCAGGAAGGAGCCTATCCCACTGAACGGCAGCTGAAAGGAATCTGCCTGATCCCTTCCTCTCTGCCCGAGGGATCTGCAGCCCATTCCACCCAAACATCCCTCAGTGCAGACACAGCTTGTGGAGCTCGAGCCCATGGCAAAGCCTGGTGTGCTGGGCTGGTGGCCTGGAGGCTTCAAGGACTGCAAAGGCTTTTAGCAGAGGGAAAGGACAAGCCCAGCTCACAGCAGAAATGCTGCTGCTGAGTGGAGGGAAGAGCAGGGCATTTGTGCAGAGAAAAGTGGGAACCTTCTCAGGGTAGCAGGGTACCTGTCAGATCTGTCTAACAGGTGGAGGAGGTCGGTCAGGAGGTCTGTCAGGGGGTGTTTGCATGAAGAAACTTTTTCCCATAACTGTGCTGTGCTCCCTGCTGTGGGCAAACTCCATCCCCCTCCAGACTTACACCTCCTCTGGCTGTTCCGGCAGAGGATTTGCTCCTGATTTGTAAATTGAATGACATCAAGGATTTCTCCCCGCCTCAGTGGCAGGTTCTTTGCTCCGCCCCTCTTCTCTGCTGCTGCAGGGTCGACCATCATCTGAGTCAGGACGTCGATGCTGCCTTCGAACTGAAACAAAAACAGCAACGCCCATGGGGAGTTGAGTCAGGCAGGTCTGACTGCTCTCCCTCCTTGAAAAAAAGCAGATTCCTCTCTAGCCAAACGGTCTGTGGGACTGGTCTGATCTGGGGGAATGGGGCAGGTGTGACCTGGGGGAACAAGACAGGGTGTGATCTGGGTATCACTGGTCCCTGTGGAGCACAGCTCCTTTCTGCCATTGCACTGCACCCTTCCCAGGAGGGGAGAAGAAGCTCAGAGGGAAAAGTGATCACTCACTGCTGCTCACCTTGAATTTTTTCCGAAACTCCCTGTCCATCTTCTCTTCCTTCTTGCATTCCTTGAGTGTCATGGTCTTCATCTTCTGGGAGACCTGAGATTCTCTGCAGTCACTGAAAGCCATGGAAGGTTCAGATGACCCCATGCTCTGCTCCCTCCCGCCCCCTTTTCCCCGACAGCCTCTCCCCATCGCATTTCTCTGTGCCAGCTCTGGGGCTGTGGGGGCTCTTGGGCCAGGTGTACAGCCTGCAGCTTGTGCTCTTCACCACAGAACCTCCTATTGCAAGCCCAGCAGAGACCATTAAAGCAGCAGCTTTGTCAGAGCAGCAAGGAGTCCTGGCCATTTTGGGACCCTTAGAAAGAGTAAAAAAACCCTGTTACCTCTGTGCAGCTGCCAGCAAGGTAACCCTGTTAGAGGCTCGGCCGTCATTTCCACCTGTAAAACCAAACCCCAGGACAGGTGCTGCCATGAGGCTGCTGTGAGGTGTAAACACCTGCCAAGACAGGATACAAAGAGCAGCAAGAGCTTTCTCCTCCTGGGACCAAACCCTGAGTTTGCCCCAGGTGTGGGGGGATCAGGGTTTCCTGTGCCCATTTACAAGAAGAACACACTGCCCTCCTGCGTGGGGGAGCAGCAGGCTCAGCACACGCCCTGCTGCTGCCTATGGCTCACCGGGGCCTCGCAGCTCTCAGAACTGCAGGTGTCACCCCAAACAGCATCCAAGCCCCTCCTGTACTCACCTCCTCTGGGGCAGGGATACGCTGGCAGCTGGGACACAGAAGGCAGCAGAAGGCCTGGGCTTCTCCTGGCCAGTCCAACAGGCTCGACATCGTCGTATATCTCATCTTCACCCCTGGCAAGGCAGAGCACAGTTAGGAAGTGCTGCGGCAGTGACAGCATTGGGGGCCGAGGGCAAAACAGGGCTGCCAGGAGGAGGGTGGGCAACAAGCAGGTGGGCTGGCCATGGACTGGCCCTGGCTCTGGGGCAGAGCTGGACAGCAGCTCCGTGCCCTGTGCCAGCAGCTCCTCATACAGCTGGATGTGGGCGGGCAGCGGTGTGCAACAGCCACAGTGAGGTAACACAGCCCCAGGGGATGGCTGCGCTTCACACTGTGGGAGCTGCTTGCGCACCTGGGGCTCCAGCAGTAGGCAGGAAAACCCAAATATCCTCTTGCTGTCACCTCTCATGTCCTTCCCAGTGGCTTGGCACAGCCTGGAAGCCACCTGGAACAGCAGTGCTGGCTCAGTCCTTACCCCGTGCCACTCGGAGCATCCTGCAGTGGGAACTGTGTGGGCACTGATGCAGCACAGCCTGGTTTCAGGTGACCTGAGGCAAAGAGCAGAACAGGAGAGAGCAGGGAGGGATTATTTCATATTTTCTCCTCAGGTCTATCAGCCGCTCTGAGATCAGAGCCACTCTGGGCTGGATTTAGTGCAGGGGCAGGTGGGGAGATAAAACTGACTGCACATCTTGATAGAGCAAGGCATTTTTACTCCATAGCCCATCTAGTGATTTTCTTCCAGCACACTGGTGCACAGCTCATCAGGTTCCACACTGGGGACCTTGAATATGTATTTTCCCATTTGTATATTTCTAAAGTTACTTTCTTCCTGGACAAATGATGGAAGGAGAGGGGAAGAGACCAAAACAGGTATCATGAATGTGGCAAAATCCCTAAATTTCAGATATGTACCTGAGTCATGGCAAGTCCTGGATATCTCCTCATGCTCAGGAGCATCACCGCCAGAACATACCCTTTAGGATTGCCAGCATGACCACACCCCTGCTAACATGCCATTATTTGTATCACAAGCCTTGTCTCCAGCCTGCTCAACCAGACCAGCCAAAAATGGGCACGAAGACCTGAGTACAACATAAAATCTCTGCTGGTTTATGGTACCAAGTAATACACAATCAGATACTTGGTCCTAAAAATCATAAGATTGTCCTAAAATTACCAAAAATGATCAAATCAAGGCAAGGTGTAATTCTAGATGTTGCAACTTGCCTCAGGACCCATGAAACAAATAAATACTTGAAAAAATGCTGGTTTGTAGGACATGGGGAGAGTAGATCCTTCCCTCCTTTACCAGGGCTGCTCAGCCCTGGGTCAGGGCCAGTCATGTGAGAATCTCCCAGCACAACAGTGTGGCCAGCCCTGATAACACCTTTTAAATATAACACAGACCAGCTCGATTTTTCAGTTCTCTTAAAGAAAGAAAGGGAAGTCTACTCTCATGGTTAGAGAAATTGAGCAAGAAATGGGATCTGAAACAGGTTTCATCACCTGGAGCGTGGATTAGCAGAACAGCAACTGTGAGAATCCACCACAGCGGCCTAGATCTGGAATGCTACTGTGGAGCGTGGCAGGGCAATGTCTGAGTGGCACCTCCCCTACTGCTCATGCCCATCACCCCCAGGCCTGCCCNGCGGGCCACGGTGAGGGGCGGCCCCCGGGCGGCCTGCGGGCCGGAGTGCTGCGGGACGCGGGGATGCTGCTCCGTCTTTCCCAGGAGGTCTTTCCTCTCTCCCGGGCGGCGGCAGCTCACAGCTCTCACAGCGAGGGANGTGAGAATCCACCACAGCGGCCTAGATCTGGAATGCTACTGTGGAGCGTGGCAGGGCAATGTCTGAGTGGCACCTCCCCTACTGCTCATGCCCATCACCCCCAGGCCTGCCCCTGGGCACCTCTGGGAAGAGTCTGGCACCATTTTCTCCTCAATAGGTAGCTGTGGGCAGTGAGATCTCCCATTCCTCCCTCTCCTCCCAGCTGAACAAGCCTGGGTCTCTACCCTTCTTTCTCCATGTGCTCCAGTCCCCAACGATCTTGGGCTCACTGCAGTTTGGCAATATCTCTCACGTTACTTACTCCAACCTTACTTCCTACAAACACTCCAGAGCAGGAAACTTGTGCCCAGCCAATGATGGGGCACTTTGTTTCTTCACCCGCCCTCCTTCTCTCTCATTCTCATCCTCATGCTATTGCCTATAAAAGCCCCTTTGGTAATACAAGCCCCCACCTCTCCAACAGCCCTCCCAGTATTTCCATTTCCCAAGAGCTGCAGGCTCTAACTGGGGAGACTTTCCTTCTTGAATGAGCAGCACCCTTCCCTGAGGGACTTCCAGGCGCCTGGCCATACCCAGCTGAGCACTCCTTGGTGGTTCTGTGGCAGGATGGATGGATGTCCCAGGATGTGCAACTGCTCTGAACTTTGCCAAATCCACAACAGGAGGACGCTGGGGCTTGCCAGGCTTCACTCCCAGTGCCCTGATGTGTGGCAAAGGCTTCCTCTGGGGCAGAGCTGGGTGCTCTGTCCGTCGGGGGCTTCCCACAGTGAGCAGGGGGGCTGCAACAGCTGCACCTCTGGCAAGAACCACTGGAGCCCCTTTGTCTTTGGTGGGTGGCCGTGTCTGCCAGGCTGGCTTCCTGTGAGGAGGATCAGAGCTGGCTTCCACCTTCTTGTTCAACACATCTCCTCCTGGCTTTGCAGGCACTGGGTGGAAGTTGGCATCTTGAGCCATCCCCTTCTTCCAACACACCATTCGTGCCGGGGTCTCACAGGCAGAATGAGGTGAGTGCTGTCCCAAACTCTGACCTGTACTCTGAGATGGAGAGGCCCTGCTGCAGTCCACCCTCCTGCTCCAGGGGAGCTCCTGAGGAGGAACACCCTTGGAGGCCATGGCAGAGGTCTGTCCTGGCTCTGGTCCATGGGAGGCTGCAGGGCGACTCTCTGGCCAGCCACCCACTTCGGGAGGTTCTTTCCTGTTCTGTTGGAACTTTGCCCGAAGGTGCCTCACCACGGCGTCTCTCCCCTCCAGATGCGCCTGCAACCATTAAGAAAAACAGTTCCAGTTAAAACACCCTGAAGGAAAATGAGTCAAAATTCCCCCTGGGGAATGTGGTATTCCTTCAACATGGTCTCACATTAAGTCTTCTCCACAAAACGAGGTCTTTGCTCAAAAAGGTCCTGATATATGTCTGAGAAACAAACACTGGGCTGCACCAAACTGGGACCAGGTTACCCCACCATGAGAGCATCCAGGAGACCTTCCATGGAGTCTTTTGATCTGATCCACCCTCTGTCCACTACCAGGGACCATCAAATCAGAGGGACTGGGTGGTAGTAGCAAAGTTCCTGAGGGCAGAATCTGGAATCCATAGATTTCCCAGAGCTGGGATGGGAGCAACCTGCCTTGCCCTGGCCCTGTTTTCCATGATAAGTTGGTGGGGGAGACTACATGGGGCCATTGGATCCCTCCCTGGAGGAAAATCTGGGATGGCACTGCTGAGACTTATCCCACCAAAGCCTGCGTGCAGAAAAAACAAGGCCAAGAGGCAGGAGACTGCCCTACTTTTTTGACGTGTGTCTTTCCTGTGTGGTTCACACTGTGCACACACGAACCGGGACACATCTGCTCCAGCACAGAGCGGCCTTTAGCTTCCTCAGTGACCAAAATTTGCCTTTTTCTAGAGCCTCCAGAGAAAAGCTGCCAGGATGAGGCTGAACAGCTCTTGGAAGACTGCCAGGTTGGAGGTATGGCACAAAGCTATGGGATGGGGCTACATTTTTCCTAAGCTTCCCAGATGGACCTTGTGAGAGGGGAGGGATCACCTTACCCTCCCCATCTTCCTCCCACCCCCTCGTCCCCAGACCACAGTGTCCCTTTGCACCAGAGCTGGCTGCTTTACTGGAGCTGTACACTTTGCTTTTGGAGTTCTTCTCCTGGGATTTCAGTTTGGGTTTGTGATTGCATAATTTTTGTTTTCACAAGGGAAGGGCTGATATGGAGAGAAGCTGATGCAATGTTTTTAGACATAACTGATCAAATGTGTATATATAGACTTACAAAAGTGCAAGTTTCCCAGGCAAAATCCCCAATTTTCCTGGTAAACGCTCAAATGCAGCACTTGGCATAGCAGTGCTGAAGCAGCATGAATGTGCCATTTCCTGTACACCAGCAGTGGGGCTTGCACTCAGGCTAGTGAAAAAAGCAACGTTTTCCAGATTCCCAAACATGCCGTTGGGATTTTTGACACCTGAATGATTTGGTGGCTTGTAACGATCAGTTTTGGGCCTGTTCTATGAGCTGGGACTTGCTCAGAGCCCTTGGATATACAGCACTGCCATCACTGTGATCAGTTCCAGGTTTTCCAATCCATTTTGTGCTGGTGGGGGCTCTCTGGACTTGGTAGAGTGTGGCCTCCTCCTTTCACAGATGCTTATATTCAGCCTAAGTTCACCCAGCAAACCTTCCTCTGAGCCCAGGAACTGGTCAGAGGCCTCTGGAGCTCCATCCAGCTCAGATGTACAGGAGGACTTCGCCTTTCAGGAGAAGTGAGGGTGTTGGCCAGATCCAGCCCCTCACAAGGACATCCCCAAAACTCTTCCAACCAAGACGTATGGCTCCCAGTGTCCCATCCCCATGCCCAGTCCAGCCCAGGTCTGGTTGTTACTCACCATCTTCCATCAGTGGATGCTTTCCTGTGTGCTCGCCTCACTGCTAAAGACCACCTGAAGCATTCTGGACAAGCCTCTCTGAGGTTCCCCTGCCTTGAAACCAGAAGCTCTTTCCTAATGGCTGGTGAGGAGCTGTGTGCAATGCCAGGAAGTTGCTGCTGCCTGATGGTGAGACAGCACAAAGAGGAGGAGAAGAGGAGGAGCAGCCCTTGGTGCACCACTAGTTTGGCTCTGCTGCTGTTTGACAGTTGCAGCCCACCAAGTCCTGCTGGCCGTAAGAGTCATATCCAGAGAAGAGCCCCAGTTTTGGGAACTGACTGTGGGATGCAAGGGGATGGGACTAGGAGGGTGGGCAATGTCCTTGTCTGATGGTGGCCCAGGATTCCTCTGCAGGTCAGGTCTCCGAGCTGCACATGACTTGCAGAGGGTGGAGGTGATTTCTGGGGGTCTTACGGCAAAACCAGCACAGCCCTGCACAGCTGAGCTCTGCGGGAGCACAGGAGAGCTGGGTGAGGGCTATGGCTTCCTGGAGTATCCAAAACTGCAGGACATGTGCTCTGCTGAAGAGCCTAATTCCTCCGGGAAGCAAGGGGAAGCTCTGCATGGCAGGGTGCTGTGCTGGGCCACCACAGTGTCTAACTGTCCTGGTGTCACTGTTTGCTGCCTCTGAGGCAGGAATGGTCTGAGAGGTGGAGTAAGGGGTGCTCTGGCCTGCTGGTTGGTGCTGGTGTCCCTTCTCCAGGATTGGCATGGCCCTGCAGCCCTTTGGGAAGGTGTCCCACCAGCTGTGCCCGAGGTGGCTCCTGCCTGCAGTTGGTTTTAAAGATAAGACGGAGTTTGAGGACATTGGGAAGGCTGGGGTGGGCACCTTCTGGCCAAGGGAGGTGGTCCTGGGGGTCCTGTGGAGGATGGTGGGTGCCCAAGGAGGGCACTGGAGGGCTTGATCCCACCAGCTGGAGGTGGGATGGAGAGGGGGTGCTGGGAGGTCCCACAGTGGACCCACGGGGAGCTGACTCTGGGGCACAGGACGGGCAGACAGCAGTGACAGCCACCTCGCACCTACGCCACTGCTCCTGTCGATGCCACGGGGAGGGCACGTCCCTGTCTGTGGGGAGTGGGAGGCCCAAGAGCCGTGGTGGGGCACGGGGGGGCAGGGAGGCACTGAGGGCCATCTTTCGGGAGGACGGGGATGGGGGTGTGGGGGCTGTGTTAGGGGACCTGGTGAAAAGGAGGGTGAAGCGCTGTGTTTGGCGGCGGGGTGAAGGGCAGAACGAGGAGCCGTACCGGGGCCGCCGGCGCTCCGGGGCGCCGCCGAGGCTGCAGCCAGGCCCC
>VZTG01009767.1:269158-298229 GCA_013397845.1 Melanocharis versteri | reverse complement strand
GGTGTCGGTCGCTTCTCCCAAGCAGCGAGGTACAGGACGAGAGGAAACGGCCTCAAGCTGCAGCAGGGGAGGTTTAGGATATTGGGAAAATTCCTTCACGGAGAGAGTTGTCAAGCTCTGGCATAGGCTGCCCGGAGCAGTCAGCATCCCTGGAACTGTTCAAAAAAGTGTAGCACTTCAGTGCATTGGGTAGTGGTGAACGTGGAGATAATGCTGGGTTGATGGTTGGACACAATGATCTTAGAGGTATTTCTCCACCTGAAGGATTTCATGATTCATGTCCTGAGCACAGGACACCTTTCCCCCTTTAGAAGGTGCCCTGGGAGCCCCTGGGGTGGAGCGGGTCTCCCAGAGAATGTAGGTTTCAAGGAACCACGTTCCCAGCTTTCTCTCTCATTGCTTATCTTGTGCATCACTGTCCAGCCATTTCCTTTGGTATTTTCAGAGCTGTTTACTGAGAAGCACTAATGTCAGGATGAAGATTCTGATTTAATCCTGAAGCCTTGTAAGACCTTTCTTTTTCCTCAGGATATTGTCTCATCTCCTATGTGAACCTGTCCTGTTTTGCCTTGCAGGAGCTGTTTGTTGAAACCATAGCCAAAGATGCTTACGTGTATGCCCAGCAAGGAAAAAGGAAAACCCTGCAAAGAAAAGACCTGGGTATGGGAGCATGTTCTGTGCTGGCCTTAGCAAAGGGTTGCTGTGATGGGGGATTTTTCCACCTGTCTGGAGGTGCTGAAGCAATTATGGATTCTTTTCTTTCTTTCCCTGAAGATGGGAGAGAAAAGCTTCTACCAAAGACTACACTAATAATTTCACACGCCATCTCCAAAACAAGTAAATCTCTTTGAAATTGGTCAGTGTGCTGTGATGTAATTTCAAATGCTGCAGTTTGAAACAGATGCAAATATGGAGCTGGTTTATGTATTTAAATTGTTCTCAATTTGCTTTTCAGATAATGCCATTGAAGCTATTGATGAATTTGCTTTTCTGGAAGGTGAGTTTCTACTTGATTTCAGTATTTTGTGTAATCACCTACTTGGGAGAGAAAGAACTGAATCATTTGCAAAGCTGTCTGCTTCCACATCCTCAGTAATTCCTAGTGTGGCTTGCTATTCCCCTCTGAGCACTGGAATGGCTCAGCTGGACCCTGAGGCACGTGCAGTAGATTTTTGGCTCGACTTGGTTTTACCCGTGTGTGATTTGCTTTAGCTTTAAAGTTACTGCACTTTCTTTTTCCCAGCTTGTAAACAAGTTTTATTTGTTCACAGAACTGTACTTCTGATTCCTGAGACTGTAATGTGTTTTTTCATTTTCAGGTACTTTGGACTGACCTGGACGGAGACAGAGCTCTCTGGAGAAAGAGACTGCAGAGGTGGTGTGAGATGGAAAACAGAATGCTGAGAGTTCGAAAATAATTCCGAGAATTGAGACACTGAAGTTGAGACATGGCAACCATTGTATTTTATATAAAGTTGAAGTTGTTGTAAGTTCTTTATTTAAAATGCATATTTTTTCGTAACTATTTTGTATGTCCCTTCTCCTGTGGCTGCAGTGCAGCTCTCTGCTCTGGCCAGGTTACACAGCAGTTACTCCCAGTAGCAGTACCAGCCTCTCCGGGTACTCTGCAGCACCACAGAGCTGTGAACAGAGTGGCTTGGCTCAGGTGCCCAGGCACAAGGAATTTTTTTAATGGAAGTGTGGATTTTGTTATATATGTTTGTCTCTTAACACAATTAAATTTTTGTTGTTGTTGTTGAGCAACTGTGCTGATTTCTGCTCTGGGCTGGGGTTCCTGTAGCCTGGTGGTAAACGGTGTGGTTTTGGTAGGATGCCTTCTATAGCATTTTGGTTTTGCTAATTGTTTTCTCAAGGCATCCATCCCAGAGAAACCCAGATGTCCTCCAGGAACTGGGGATGAGCTCCGGGGGAACTCGGCTTGTTCCGAGGGCTGTGCAGCTTCCTTAAGTGTCTGTCATTGTTGCGCTTGTCAGTAATTGTAGCAAAAAAAACCCAACCCGACCCCCCGAACCTCATTTCAGATACCAGAGGAGTGTCGATGCTGCCATCACTGTTCCCTTTTGTGCTCTCACTCCTGAATCTGGCAGAAACGTTTTCCCTGTGAACTGGATCTGTTCCCTGCCCTGTGCCCCTGGACGAGCTGGTGCAGAGATGCCGAGTTCTGCGGTAGGAGCCGTGTTCAGGAGCGCTGCTGCCATTGGCCGCGGCTGAGAGCCCCTGACAGCACACGGGCACCAGCGCTGCCTCTGCCGCTTCCAGCACTCTGGTGACTAGAGCCTTCCTGCTTTAACTAGTGCTTTCCTACGTGGATTTAACAGCAGAACTGTGTGGCTCTGGGGAACACGCTGCCATCGCTGCTGTGACACATCCTGCTGTGTTGCCAGCATTGTCTAAGTGCCAGCTCTGACCCCATTTGGTATGGGGAGGGACAGGACAGGGTTATCCCCAGATAAAACCATTGAATGGGATGAAGGAGGATGAAGGATGCATGTTTCTTTCAAATGAGGGTATTTGAGAGTGGCTCCCAGTCACCACGAACATAAATTAGTTTGGAAGTGATGGTAAGAACAAAGACCCCCAAGGGAGCTTCCCCAGGCTGTCAGCAAATCCAGTGGCTCTCAAGAAACACTTTGAAGTTTGCTGGGAGCCTGATCCAGGCCTCATCATGCTGGGAGCACAATCCTGATCATGTGGGAGAGATGCTCATTGCCCAGGCTGCTGAGGTGTTTGTTCAGATCACAGTCTGGGAACATTTGCTGGGATATGCGAGCCCATTTGGCTTGGAGCTGTTCACCTTCTCACCTGCCAGGGAGAGCAGGTATAAGTGTCAGAGGTACTGGAGACTTTCCTGTGCTTACCAGGGTGCAGCATGCAGGACCCACAAGCTGTGGTCTTCCTCGCAGGGCTCCTGCAGACTCCCATCTTTGCCAGTAAGTTCCTTTTTCCTCTTTGTCCTTGGCATTGCTTTGGCCTCTGGTGTGGGAGAGCAGAGGGGGTGTGGTGTGGGGCTGTGGCAGGCTCTGCTCACATACGATGCTGCTGTAGGGGTTTATGTGTGCTTTCCACAGTGAACAGCATGGAGGAGTGTCTGCACTTGGCAAGCAGTGTGGGGTTTGTGTTGGGAGAAGCTGCGGTGCAGGAATCTGGGGGGTTTAGTGCCTATGTGCTCCTTTGTGCTGTGGGAGGGGGCTCCTTTTACCTAGCTCTGCAGTAAAGTGGAAGAGAGCAGAAAAACAGTGAGATAAACAGTGCCAGTGTTTTCCTGGAGTAACTAAACAGGGTGTTCAGCCCACCTGGCCAGGGTCAGATGTGTCATGTCCATCTATAACAAAATCTCTTCTTTGTGCTGGAGCCGTTTAGTTCAGGATAGGGAGTGGCTGGAGCTGTGCTGGGCGCTCAGTGCCTCATCCCAGCTCAGGCAGAAAAGGTGGGGAATTGTAACTGGGGTAATGCTGGGCTCAGTGGTTTGTGACCGCAGGTGCGGGAGCCATCGGCAGAGTGGAGGAGCAAGGGAATCTGTTTGCAGAGAGGGGCTGCTGCAGGAGGCACAGCCATTTCCTCCACGTTGGGCACGGTGAGTTCATAGAATCATGGAGTTGTTTGGATTGGAAGGGACCTTAAAAGCTCACCTTGTTCCACCCCCTTTCACAGGCAGGGACACCTTCCACTAGACCAGGTCACTCTAAGCCCTGTCCAACCTGGCCTTGAACACTTCCAGGGATGGGGCAGCCACAGCTCCCCTGAGATCCCCTTCACCCTCCAGAAACCAAGATTCTTGATGCTTTCACACTCACATCCTGCCCATCCCTTGGCGGGTTTTTTTATGTTGAAGTTTTCCAAGTGACTTTTCCCTTGGGGAGTTAAGGACAGAAATGTGCTGGTGACTCATTGCTCAGATAATCCAATACTTAAACATTTTTCGTAGCACAGGAACTGGTGAGTAGCCTGACCCCGGGTCTGTTCCTTTGCACGAAAGAGCTCAGTTCCCCAGACCTGAGCTGCACCATGTTTGATTCTGTGTTTGAATTCCCTGTTTATAGCTGTGTAAGTTCAGGACAACTGCAGACTTTTGCTTCCCAGGATTGATGTTGTAATTGCTATCAGCAGGACAACAAGCTGCCCTGTAAAAGTAGAGAAAACAGAGGAAGTAGAAAGTAGTTCCATTTGTTCATCAGGAAAAAGTCTGTGGCCTTCAGGAGCAGCCTTTGGGCCCAGTTCCCCTTTCCAGTGGCTGTAAGGACACAACAGCTTCACACTTGGAGGTTTCTTAGGATTTTTCAGTGCACAAGAGCAGCACTTGTACAAATTTAACCTTTAGTGTTTGCCAAATACCAGCTTCTTGTGTACAGTAAGAATGATAAAATTATCATATCCAAATTAAGAGCTGTTACAAGCAGTGACAGCTTGTCAGCTCCAGAGACTACAACTTTAGAAGAATAAATAATGATGAAAATATAATCACAGAATTACAGAATATGCTGAGTTGGAAGGGACCCACAAAGATCATCAAGTCCAACTCCCTGCCCTGCACAGAGCCATCCCCAAGAGTCACATCATGTGCCTGAGAGCATTGTCCAAATGCTCCTTGAGCTGTCAGGTTTGGTGCTGTGACCATTCCCTGGGGAGCCTGTTGCAGTGCGTGACCACTGTCTGGGGGAAGAACCGTTTTCTAATACCAGCCTCAACCTCCCCGACATGACTTCAGCCCATTCCCTCGGGTCCTGTCACTGTCACTACAGAGGAGAGATCGCTGTCTGCCCCTCCTCTTCCCCTCACAAGGAAGGTATAACTGCAGTGAGGTCTCCCCTCAGTCTCCTGCAGGCTGAACAGACCAAGTGCCCTCAGCCGCTCCTCAGACCCTTCCCCAGCTCCGTGTCCCTCCTCTGGACACTCTGCAACAGCTTTGGATCCTTCTGATCTTGTGGTGCCCCAAGTGCCCCCCGCACTCGAGGTGAGGCTGCCCCAGTGCAGAGCAGAGCGGGACAATCCCTCCCTGGGCCTGGTGCCCCCAGGACACGGTGGCCCTTTGGGCTGCCAGGACACACCGGGGACTCAGATCCAACTTGCCACCGACCAGGACCCCCAGGACCTTCCCAGGGCGCTGCTCTCCAGCCTCTCATTCCCAGTCTGTGCCTGCATCCAGGGCTGCCCCATCCCAAGGGCAGGATCTGGCACTTTCCCCTGTTGAATTTCATATCGTTGGTGATGACCTTCTGGTTTACTGAGGTCTCTCTGAGGAGCCTCCCTGCCTTTGAGGGAGTCAGCAGCTCCTCCTAGTTTTGTATTGTCTGTGAACATGCTCAGTGTCCCCTCCAGTCCTGCGTCCAAGACATTTATGAAGATGTTGAAGAGCGCAGGGCCGAGGATGAAGCCCTGCAGAACCCCACTGGTGACTAGTGCCAGCCTGATGTCACCCTAGTTACTGTTACCCTTTGTGCCTGACCCATGAGCCAGTTGCTCACCCATCCCATGATGTGTTTATCCAGCTGTGGGATGGACAGTTTGTCCAGAAGGATCCTGGGAGAGACAGTATTGAAAGCTTTACTGAAATTCAAAAATATTACATCAACTGGCTTTCCTGAATCAACCAGGTGGGTCACCTTGTCATAAAAGGTATGACAAGCAGGACTTTCCTCTCAGGAAGCTGTGCTGGCTGTGACCAGTGACTGTGTTGTCTTCCAGGTCTTTTTCAACACCTCCCAGAGTAATCTTCTCCATAATTTTACCAAGCACTGCAGTGACACTGACAGGCCTGTAGTTTTTGGGATCCTCCTTCTTGCTCTTGAAAATCAGGCCAACATTCACCAGCTTTCAGTCAGCTGCAACCTCTTTGGATTCCCAAGAGTGCTCAAAAATCATTGAGAGAGATATATAAAATATTTGCCTAAAAATAAAATTCACAGCTTGTATGGCAGCGGAGCAGGAAGAACAGGGGTTAACAGTGTCTTCAGCTGGCACAGTGTCCTTTGCCAAGTGCCAGCTCTCTGTGCCCTGCTGGGGGTGAGGAGCATCCACAGGGGTCAGCACTGGAATGGCTGATAAGCTGGGAATTGCTGCCTGGCTTCCTGCTCACTCCTTCCCTGAGCAAAGGGACCCTCAGGCAGCCAGCAGCAGCTGTACCCCACGTGTGAGTTTCAAATGTCCTTTCCTGTTCCCTGGTCCCCTGCAGCTGGCACTGGGGACACTGAAAATCCATTTTTAAGTCAATGCAAAATTTACATTTTTGCAGCACACACTGGGTCTGTGACTTCAGCAGGTCAAAGCAAATGGATTACAGTGATGTTGGATGACGCTGTGGGCACTTTTTGTGCAAGTTTTCTTCCCTATTATCTGATGAAATAAGGATTTACATCAATAAATCTTGGAGTACAGACCCTGCTATTAAGGAAAAATAGCTCATTTCAAAAGGATTTCCAGAAGAAACAGCCTTTAGCCAATAAACACTGATAATTTCTAAACTCAAAATACAGCAGAGCAAACCAATCCAAACCTGGATGCCATGGTCCTGTCTCTCCCCTGCTTCCACACCCAATGCCACCTTCTGACCCTCTAATGCGGAGCTGATGTGCCAGCGCAGGAGGTGTGGAGAGCTGTGAAATTGGGGTTTGGCCAGGGGGGATAGGTTTGTTTCCAGCTCGAGCAGCTTCACTGGGCTCCAGGAGAGATGGAGCCCTCTGTCCTGCACCCGCTGGCCTGATGCTCGCTCAGTGTGTGCAAGGTCTGCGGTTCAGCCATGGCTGAGCATCCCCTTTTCCCTTTGCTAATCAGGGAAGCTGTTCTCTGACTCTCATGTTAACATGTACAAAACCACAGCTCCAGTCACCAGCATCTGACCCTCGCCCTGCCCCAAGTGCTCACCTTCCTGCTCCTTAGGAAATCTAGCATGGAGGACTGTCTGGAGAGCCCTGGGAGGCCGAGGTGGAGGGAGCTGATCCGCTGGGATCATGGGATCCCATGGATTATATATGTTGAAACTCACACTTGGGGTACAGCTGCTGCTGGCTGCCTGAGGGTCCCTTTGCTCAGGGAAGGAGTGAGCAGGAAGCCAGGCAGCAATTCCCAGCTTATCAGCCATTCCAGTGCTGACCCCTGTGGATGCTCCTCACCCCCAGCAGGGCACAGAGAGCTGGCACTTGGCAAAGGACACTGTGCCAGCTGAAGACACTGTTAACCCCTGTTCTTCCCACTCCGCTGCCATACAAGCTGTGATTTTTTTGTTTTTAGGCAAATATTTTATATATCTCTCTCAATGATTTTTGAGCACTCTTGGGAATCCAAAGAGGTTGCAGCTGACTGAAAGCTGGTGAATGTTGGCCTGATTTTCAAGAGCAAGAAGGAGGATCCCAAAAACTACAGGCTAAACCTGTTCTCACCCCATCCCTCATGTGCTCACTAAAGAAAAAGCCTGTGGTTTCCTAGTGATTGCATTCTTTTTTAGTCTGTGTGCACTAACCAGTCTAATATAAAGTGTTTTGCTCCTGGTCTGCAAACAGCAGTTTGATGTGACAGCACTGCTACTGCCATACTGTCCCTTAGGAGTTTCCACCTCAGATTGAAGGAATCTCTCTCTCAGGCAGACTTCCCAGGGGTGGGCCGTGTCTTTTTTGTCAGTGTTTGTGTGGTACTCAGCCCTGGTTTGGGCTCGGTATCACACAATACATGAGTGGCAACCCTTGGTGGATCTGGTGTTTCGCAGATGTCTCTGGCAGTCCCGTCAGCGTGGACGTCGGGAAATGCCGCTCCAGCTGCCCATCCCAGTGGATCAGCTCCCTGCACCTCGGCCTCCCAGGGCGCTCCAGACAGTCCTCCATGCTAGATTTCCTAAGGAGCAGGAAGGTGAGCACTTGGGGCAGGGCGAGGGTCAGATGCTGGTGAGTGGAGCTGTGGTTTTATACATGTTTTAAAAGACCTGGTTTTGGCTTCTGAGAAAACCCGTCACTGAGTCTCTTGTCCTCCCCTGGCCCAAGCAGTGGCTTGTGCAGGCGAGACAGATGGAAACTCTCCAGCAGTGCTGGATACCTCGGAGCAGAGGAAAGGCCAGAGCTCAGCCAAGGAAGGGGCTGTGGCAATGCCCACCCAGCTGCCTTGGCAGCATCTGAGCGCGGTTCTGGCCGCTCGCAGCCCAGCAACTCTTTCAGCCACCTCTGCTGTACCTGAGAGCTGCTCTCCCATGTGCAGAGAGGTTGGAGGCCTGTTTCTGCCTCTTTGAGCAAGACTGGCAGGATGTCATTCCCACAAGATGTGCCGCCATGTGTCACTCTTAGGAGGGACTTGAAGGAGCCTGTGCATTTGGGGACACAGCTGTGGTGCTGTCCTCATCCCAGGAGAGCTGACATGGCCTAAAGTCCCATCTCCACTGGCATAAAAGACCCTGGAGAGGGGTGGAAATAAGCTCTGTGGGTGCTGCACCTGTATGTCCTGCAAGGGATCACCTATAGCTAAGACAAATCTTGTTACCATTTGTCCCATTGTTACCAGCACCGTGGCACTGCTGGTGCAGTGCCCTCCAGGCAGGCAGGGCAAGAGAGGGGACTAAAAGCTGAGCTAGTTCCAGGTCATGGGGGGTTTGTGACAGGAGCTGATGCTGGAGGCTGTTCCCTGTGCTGTGTTTTTACCCAGTTGTGTCCCCTTGTCCTGTCCTGTACAGGTGAGAGCCCCGCGTTCCTGCCCCGGGGGCTCCTGCTGTGAGCCGACCCAGCTGCACCTGGAGCGGCTCCTGCTCCTCGAAGGCCTTAGGGAGGTGGAGGTGGTCGAGGGCTGCCACTGCAGCACCTGCCCCGAGGAATGCCTTCGGCTCCCGGCCCTGAAAACCTTTTTTCCAGCCTCTCCCTGGGAGGTCACGATTGACGTGGGGAAATGCTCTGACCCAACCTACAGTGCAGGTATGAACAAGGGAGAGCTCCTCTCCTTCCCTCGCTCCCTCCCTCCCTCTGGGAATATGGGAACGAGCCTTCTTGTGTGACCAGCACCAATGCCCAAGCTCAGGGCACCCAGTCTACTAAGCAGAGCCTTTGCCTTTGGGGGTATTTGGATTGTGTTTTGGGGTTGGGTTTCCTGTTGCTGGGCCTTTACAGCACAGGTCTGCAGGCACAGTGATAATTCTCTGCCCTGTGCACGGGTGAGGATGGGGATACAACCCTATGTACAGGGAAATGTCCTCCAGCCAGAGAGCATGGAATCAGAGTAACCCAGGCTGGGAGGGACCTCGGGGGTCTCTGCTCCAACCCTCCCAATCAAAGCAAGGAAACCAACCTGATGATAAAAGCTCAGCTGGAAACAGAGCCCTGGAAAATGCAATTTCCTTACTGACAGTCTGGAATGCCCTTTTAGTACCAGTGAACTACACTGATGGTTCAAAAATCACTTGGAAGTGGAAACTCCAAACGAAATCATTCCAGATGGGTCAAAACCTCCCGCTGGGACAAAGCTGAACTGGTTCATTGTGAACTGGTGAGCTGTCTCATGAGTTCACTCATAAAATAACCCAACACACGTCAGTGGAGATGAACTGATTTTATCAGAATGGAAAGTCGTGTTGAAATGATTTACCACAACTGCTTGACAAATTCCATTGTCCCGGAATTTGCTGATGTAATTGTTTTGGCATTTCTGAAACCCAACCCGTCCAAACCTCCCGGCAGCTGCTGTGGCAGGGCTCTGGCACCGCCACTAGAGAGGGACAGAGACCGCGGGAGCGCTGGAGTGAGCCTGGCGAGCAGCGCAGGGGCCTAGGAATTCATTTCGCAATTCTGCGAGCTGGAAGGGCTGGGAGCGGGCGGCGGGGCCCCCGAGGGCTCTGCCTGCGGCCGGGTCACCTCCTGGGGCAGCAGCAGCTGGTTATCCAGCTGCAAGTGGAAAAGGCAATTAGGCAGCGTGAAGCGCTTTCTTCCAGAGCTGGGAGAATCAGCATTTACTTCCCAGACGTGTTAGTGGAAGGTACTGCAGGATTCTGTTGCCCCGGGGGCGGGGGAGAAACTCATGGAGCGAGGAGGGAGAATCTCAGTCATGGTAATGGCCCAGGGCTGGCAAATGTGGACTCACGGCCAGCTTCGCCGCTGCCCTGGGGCAGGTCCCTGCACTTTCCTTCTGGATGTTCCCCTGTAAAGTCGGGCTGATACTTTCAGTGTCATGGTAAAGACTTGGAAACATCAGAGGAAGGGGGGCGGGGGCAGGGCTGGACAAGGATGTTAAAATCTCACCCAGAAATACTGACTTCCAGAAATCCATTGACATTTTGTGTCCCACTCTTAAGGCATCCCAGAGATATTTGCTTTCAGAAATCACTTTTCCTTTCCCTGAAAACAGCTCCATCCTGGAACAAAGAAATCTCCAGCAGCTGCTGAAGTAGTTGGGAGGGGGGCAGGAAACTCAAAACCTGTTCAAAGCCAGGAGCCAAACACAAAGCCTGAAGGATCCAAACCCAAGGGCTGGGGCAGGGTAGGACCAGGTCCTAGATAGAGCCCAAACCCACTTGGCCATCAGCTCAGCCAGCCTTCTCTCCCTCCTCTAGCTCATGCAATGGAGATTTTTAACCCTAATTTACTCGGTGAGAGGAGAAAAGCCAGGAGATTTAGCAGAGAAACAACATCATTTCTTTCTGCACAGAACATCAGCTCAGACTGAGCCAGGCAGGACAGTCTGTGCCTCTGCCCTTCTGAGTGGATGTAGTTGCAGCTGGAGGACCGTTGTCCCTTCTCTCCAGTTGCTGAGCCCCTGCCTGGGCCTTCAGGACCTGCCACGGTGGCATGTCTTGGTGTGGTGGTGACACAGCAGCAGGGATGTGGCTGTTGGTGTGCCCACCCAGAGCCCCCTGTGCTCTCTGCAACGAAACTGGGAATGTCAAATCCAGACAGAACTGCTTTGTGCCCTGGGAATTTTTCATTGAGTTAAAGTTGGAATAGGGAAAGAAAAGGCAAAGCAGGACTTTGTTCTGTACTCCCAGAGCTGAGGCTATTGCCCACCTCCCCCTTCCACCTCTCTGGTACCAGCCTTCCTTCATCCCACACCCCAGAACTGGGGCCTTCCCTTCCCTTCCCTTCCCTCCCCTACCCTTCTCTTCCCTTCCCTTCCCCCATCCCATAGTGGCAGATGGAACAGCTGGTGCTCCTGTGGAGAGCCGAGCGCAGAGCAGACCCTTTGGAGGTGCCTGGGGAATGAATCTCCAAGAGACCCCATGACACTGGCTCCAGCATCCGAGAAGCCCATCCAGGGCACAGTCCCTGGCAAATCCAGAGGGAAATGCTGAATGAGTAAATGCTAAATCACTTTCCCCCATTCCCTGGTGTGAGAGTGTGGGTCTGGGAAAAGCGCTGCCATCAATATTTAGTGTTCAAATACAGTTTTTCTCAGAGATAACATGGAGAGGCTTGTGCTCGCTCCCCAGAACTGGGGCTTTCACAGGGTCAGGGACAGCATTCACAACTTGCACCCACAATAACCTCCCTTTCCTCATGGTCTGAAGCTGGGATGGAGGAACAAAACCTACTGCTGAGGGCCTGAGCTGGTGAAGAAATGAGCCCCAAACTCCCAGCTGGGACCCTGACACAGAGAACAGCCTTTTCCAGCGGGTGCTGGATGCCAAATCTGGATGGCCTGTGCTGCTGCCACAGGAACCCCAGGTGCAGCTCCAGGTTAATTTTCCTTCTTGTTTCCTTGCAGATGGACTTTTCTGTGTGCCCACGAAGTTCAGCACTGTTCTGGTCAAAAACTCACATGGTGGGGAGGTGGTTCAGATACTGGAGAACTGCGAAATGAAGGAAAAATGCTATCGTGTCTCCCAGGTGGAATATTATTATGAAACTGTCCAGAGCTCTGCAGGACACAGGGAGGAACGGCTCAAGGTAGGTTTCCAGGGGTTTGGCTCCTCTCTGGTGGGCTCAGCTGGGCCCTCATGTGGGGTTTGAACTACTGGGTGGATGCTCTAGCATCAGCAGCTTCATGCTATCATCAAATTAGAGTGGTAAAAATCTCACATTTGTATTCTCTCGTGCTATAGAATGTATTTTTCTGCCACTAATTTGTGCATACATCAGGGCCATAAAGGAACAAATGGCCTTTTCTTTGGAGTGAGAATTTCTTTTAAAAAGCAATTAAGGAACAATTATATTTATTTTTAAAAATATTTAGTTGTTAAGTATGTCTTCAGTTCAACAGAGACCCTACTGTCTAGTTGAACATACCTTTGTGCACAGGAACCTCTGACTCAAAAAACACTGCCATGCCCCTAAAACACTTCTTACCAGCTGTGCCTTGCTGCTGCCCTTCTTTGAGGATGGATGCTGAGCCTGATGCTGGAGGGAGGGTGGAGGGTCCTGGGGTGTCCCTGCTGAGGTGCTGCAGGGGATTTTTGTGCCTTTGTTTTGCAAATCTTTGCAGGAAATCGATGTGGGAAGGTGCTTGGGCAGCTGCTCCTCGGGGGATCCCTGCTTGCTTAGGTAAGCACAGCTGCCAGGCTCCATCCGCTCTCCCTCCCGCACATCCACACCCCGGGCCAGGTGGGAGCTGCCCCTGGTCCTCTCACCCAACGCATCTGCAGCTCCAGGGGTGCGGGGGACACGGAGCAGGGTTTGGGTAGCACCCCAGCTCACCCACCATGCTGTGCTGTGCTGGGAGGGAGAGCCAGACCTGCCGTGGTGGGGCTGAACTGGGCAGATGGTTACAGAGCCTGTGGTGTCCTAGGACAGCAGACACAGATCCTGACAGTGGCTTCTAAAGCCTGGGATGTGCCACTCCTGTCCCTCGTCTGCTGGCAAAGCTGTGGGGCAGGAAGAGTGTGGGGTTGCTGGGGCAGCGTGGGTCCAGGCAATTGTTTCAAGCTGAAGGGGCAGGACTGTGTGTTGGTTGTCAACATAAAAACATGGGTCTCCAGCACAGGGAGGACATGGACAAGTTGGAGCAAGTCCAGAGGAGGCCACGGAGCTGCTCCAAGGGCTGGAGCCCCTCTGCTCTGGAGCCAGGCTGGGAGAGCTGGGGGTGCTCACCTGGAGAAAAGAAGGCTCCGAGGAGAGCTCAGAGCCCCTTCCAATGCCTAAAGGGGCTCCAGAAGAGCTGGAGAGGGACTGGGGACAAGGAATGGAGGGACAGGACACAGGGAATGGCTTCCACTGCCAGAGGGCAGGGCTAGATGGGATATTGGGAAGAAATTCTTGGCTGGGAGGGGGGGGAGGCCCTGGCACAGGTTGTCCAGAGCAGCTGTGTTTGCTCCATCCCTAGAAGTGTCCAAGGCCAGGTTGGATGGGGCTTGGAGCACCCCGGAATAGTAGAAGGTGTCCCTGCCCATGGGAGGAGTTGGGATGAGATGAGTTTTAAGGTCTCTTCCAACCCAAACCATTCTGTGATCCTTTGCATGCAAAGGGAAGGAAATCAAACCATGCAGAAAGAAAGACCTGGTCTGCTCAGGCAGACGGAGGTGACAGTTCATGAGTTACTCCAGAAGGAAGGAATAGATGCTGCAGGAAAAAAGCTGCCTCCCTTCTCCCCCATCCTCCTCCAGAGCATCTGCCCTTTTCCCGAGTGTGAAAAGAAGGTCCAGGATGTGGGGGGGCCGGTGGGGTACTGGGGATGTACTGGGGATATACTGGTTTTTGTTTGACTGCACTGCGAATCTACTGGGGATGTACTGTTTTTTCTCTAACTGCAGGGACTCACAAGACGGAGAGGAATGCCTGGTTTGGGCACAAGCTGCCCCGAGGCGCTGTGCCCCTCACGGCTATGACATGCACAGGTTCCGGAGCCGCCGGGACCGAGTCCGCACCGTCGCTGCCATCCGAGAGTGCAAGTGCCGGGACTAGTGGGGCTGGAAGCTGCGGGTGGGGCTCCTGGAGACCCCGCCAGACTGTCTGTAGGATATGCAAATGAGAGAAGACTATTTTTTGAATAAAAGCTACTTTAACCAGCGGGTATAAATGAACCCTCTACAAAATGTTTTGCAGCTTGTAAAATAAACATCATGGGCAATTTGCAGGTCCTTGGGGCTCCGCTGTGCGGCCCCTCTGCATCCAGCATCCCAGGAGGATGCAGCCGTCTGGCACGGGCTGGGGGGTGCACGGGTTGGCCGCTCCCGGTTACAAACTGTGGAGCCGGAGTCAGGAGAGGGAACCAGGAGCTGGGCATGTTGGGCAGAGCTGTCTCCTCTGCAGGCACCCCCAGATATCCTGTGGGACACGCTGCTGGTGAGCTGGGAAGAGAAGGGAAAAGACCCGGGGGATACAGTTTCCTCTCTCCATTAACTCCAGCATGTCGGTGCCCCCGTGCCTGTTCTGCATAATTAACAGCCCTTTGGGTTGGAATAAACTGTAGGCACCACTGGACATTAGCCTTCACCTTGTCTCCCATCAGGTGGTCCTAGCAGGGCTTCAGCCAGTTGATGAATTAGTTAATTAATGCTAATTTTTTCCGTTCACTCCCATGGTAGCTGTACAGTGTGTCATGTCCACTTGCACCAGCCTGGTTTCTCTGTGACTGGGGAACAAGACCTAAAGAATTGGCTTTTATCCCACTACCTGGATATTTCATTAAGTTCAAGCATTCAGGAATTAGCAGCAAATGCCTTTTAATTCCCAGGAAGCAAAAAAACCCAAAAAAGCTGTATTAGGGCGCTGTTGCTGCTGCGGTGTGACCCCACATCCCGGGGCCGCAGCACCACCGTGTCCTCTGCCGGAACCTGCTCTGCCCCGTGGCCTCGGCTCCCCGGCGGGACACACAGCCTGGGCTGCCTCCACTGAGAGAGGGGACCCCGGGCACCACACCCTGCACAGCCGGCAGGGACACGGGATGGGTACACCGGTGTGACACTGGGCCCCCGCCACGATCCTCGCTCTCGGCAGCGGCTGCCAGAGGGGCAGCACGAGCTGCTGCGGCGCGGCCGGGATGGGAAGGGGATGCTCATCTTAATGGCCTGCATTCCCCCACACAAAAGTACTCCGATTTGTCCCATTAGTGCCATCATTAAAATCCGGTTAGCCTCCTACGGAGAGCAAATGCAGCCCAGCCAAGACCCTGGAAAGGGGCTGGTGGCCCCAGACCACCCCCGTGTCCCCTGCCAGCCCGGGGAGTGCCTGGTGAGCCGTCCTCCCTCCCACTTGTGTACTGGGGCTAATTGGTGCAGGGGGCCCGGGAGCCGGGCTTCTCACCTTGTTAGCATGGCAATTAGCTCTCTTTACCCTCCTGATTGCTCCTGCGCATATTTCACTCCAATCCAGCTTTACAGTGAGTTATAAATGCAGCACCGGGAGGCCAGGATAGTTGTGCGTGGTCAGGGAGCACAGAGCCATGCTGGGGACTGTCCTGCTGCTGCTGGCCCTGGCCGAGACAGCATGCCCGAGCCCAGCCAGCATAGCGAGCCAGCGGGCTGAGGCGCTGAAGAAACTCCTGGAAGTCTTTGGCATGGAAGACCCTCCGGCCCCCCCAGCTCACTTCAAGCAGCCGCCCCAGTACATGGTGGATCTCTTCAACACTGTCGCCAATGCGGATGGTGTCACCAAGAACCCTGACATCCTGGAGGGCAACACCGTCCGCNAGGGGCCGAACGTGGCTGGTGGCAGTGCCGCCCCTGGTTTTGCTCTTCTCAATGCATCCTTCTCTCCAGCTCACAGTGACGAGATGCGGTTCCTGTTTGTCCTCTCCAGCGTGGCCAAGAGCGAGAAGATCCTGACAGCAGAGCTGCACCTCTTCCGCCTCTGGCCGAGGGTCACAGATGGGCCCAAAAGGCACCACTTCTGCCAGGTGAGGAGAGGGATGGGCGTGGGGATGGGCATGGGCATGGAGCTGTCCCCCAGCCCGTGCCCAGGGATGCCACTGGCACACTGTAGTCACTTGCCTGCAGTGGGAACACGGCTTGGGTCTGGGATCACATGAACAAATGTTTCACAGAGAATCACGATGATTTAACTGTGGCAAGTTCTTAAATGTCCTTCTGGCTTGCACAAACATCAGCAAAGGCGCATCAAGGTTGTTACAGATCCATGCTGACAATTCCTCATCTCCCCCCACACCTCTCTCCAGGGTCACCCCGTCAGGCAGAATATGCCGGGGTGACCACCTTTCGCCTTCCCCAGGTCAGTGTCTACCAGGTGCTGGAGAAAGACAAGCCAGACACCCCTGGAGGGAAGAAGCTGCTGGCAGCCCGTCTTGTCTCGCTGCAAACCTCAGGCTGGGAGGTCTTTGTCATCACGCCGGCCGTGAGTCACTTTTCCTCTGTTTTGGGCAGCACAGAGGGAATCCTGGGGTTCCCATGCAGGAGGTTTCTTGACCCATTTCACACCCATCAGCCTTTCAGGGTTCCAGTGCAATTTCCTGTCTGCAGACTCTGCAGTGACATGGGGGGATACATCCTCTGGGAGGGGGAGGCAAAAGTCCTGCCAAGAGCCCCGGGAGATGCTTCATCCTTCCCTGGACTTGTCTCACTGCTCTGCAGGAAGTCCTGGTGCTGGCTCCTGCCACAGTGTCCCCTGTGCTGCAGCCCCTTCCCACGGCACACAGAGTGTGGCCTCAAGGGGTCCCGGCTCACGCTGTCCTGCTGCTGGCCTGGGACCTGCCTTTGGGGACACCAGCGCAGTGCCTGTCCTGGTCCGTGGTGACACTGGTTTGGTTCCCCAGGTTCGTGACTGGACTGAAGATGAAAGCAGCAACCAGGGTTTGCTGGTGACAGTCCAGGGCCTGGGGGGGAGCCCACTCGACCCCCCACCACTGCAGTTTGCATCTGGCCGGGGCCACCATGAGAGCAAGAAGCCCATGTTGGTCCTGTTCACGGATGACGGGCGCCGTGGAGCGTCGCTGCCCACAGCTGGCTTCCCAGGTGGGTCCCACACGCCTGGCACGACTCCCTCAGTGCCACCATCCCTTTCCCAGGGGGTGCTCCCTGCATGTGGGCTCCTCAAATCCAAACCTCCTTCTCTGACCAGAGGGAGATGCACTCTCCTTTCTGGTGTAGCCTGCTCGAGGGTGTTGCCTACTTGCAGATGCGAAGCTGCATTTGAGTTTGGCTGTGAGACTGAGGCTGTCACCTCCTGGTGGCTCTGCCTGGGCTGGTGACAGGCTGTGACCAGAGGGTTGTAGACAAAACCTGTGGGGAGGAGTGGCCGGGGGGGCTGCAGTACTTTCTCCCTCCACCCAGGCTCACGCAGTGGCTAATGGCATCGGATGCTCCTTTCTGACAGATTTAAAGCCTCAGGCTCCCGACTTCCCTGCCAAGATGCTGGTGCCGAAGCTGGGCAGGTCACGCAGTACGCGCTCACTGGACCGGCTCCAGCCCTGCCAGAGGCATCCCTTGTCTGTGGACTTCGAGGAGATTGGCTGGTCCGGCTGGATCATCTCACCGCGGGGGTACAACGCCTTCCACTGCAAAGGCTCCTGCCCCTTCCCTCTGGGCGAGAACATGCGGCCGACGAACCACGCCACGGTGCAGTCCATCATCAATGCCCTGAAGCTGAGTGAGGGCGTCAGCAGCCCCTGCTGTGTGCCTGACAAGCTCTACTCCATCAACCTTCTCTACTTCGATGATGATGAGAACGTGGTCCTCAAGCAGTACGACGACATGGTGGCCGGGAGCTGCGGCTGCCACTGAGACAGGAGGAACAGGGGGCTGGAAACGCTGCCACAGTGGAGGCTGCACCTGCTCCCTCCAGAGCATCAGTGGGGTCTCTGTCCCCAAAACCCTCTGAAAGAGACTGGGATGAGCAAAGCTGGCTCTGGCCGGGGTGGTGTCACCCCCTGATAATGCCAGCCCAGGAAGGCTCAGGGCCAAGCTCTGGTTAAATCAACCCTAATGAGCCCATATGAACCAGCAGCCCCAGGGCAGCAGGTCCATTTTGGGGTGCCCTATGCAGGGGCATGGGTGTCCCTGCCCGTGCAGAGGCTTCTGCAGGCTGTACTATATGTATATAGCAAGAGCATTAATATATGACAGAAACCGCCTGTACAGTGTCCTGTAAATATCTGTACATTCCTGCATTGCTGTGACTTGTAAAATTAATTAAGAGCAACTATTTAAAAGTTCCACTCTCCAAAGGCTGCCTGTGGACTCTGAACTGCTGCCAGGAACAAGGCAAGCAGACATCTTGCAAGCACAGGGAAGGGGGTGCATATGAAGCGATGAAGACCCAGCCACAGCACAGTCTCTAGGGGCAAGGGGACAAGGTTAACATGCCCCATTCCTTGAAAGCTGAATGATGTCAGGATCCATCAGCCTGCAACTGGGGGTGCAGGGAGATGAGCAGGCAATGGGGGTGCTTGGGGGAATATGGTGACTGGGTCTGGGGTGGGACAGGGGTGTGTGTATAGAGGTGCCTGGAGCTGATGCTGCTGGCGTGGGTGGGTGGTGGCTGTCGTGGTTTAACCCCAGATGGCAACTAAGCACCATGCAGCCACTGGCCTCCCCCTCCACCCCAGTGGGATGGGGAGGAGAATCAGAAGGAAAGGTAAAACCTGTGGGACGAGATAAGTTCAATAATGGAAATAAAATAAAATATGGTAATATTTAATAATATTTGTAATGAAAAGGGAGACAGCAAAAGGAGAGAGTCCTAAACCCCAAGACAGACAAGTGATGCCCAATACCCAGTTGCTCAGCACCCACTGATCTGTGCCCAGCTTGTCTCCCAGCAGCAATTGGCCCCTCACCAGCAGCTCCCCCAGTTTACATACTGGGCAGGACGTTCTATGGCGTGGAATATCCCTCTGGCCAGTTCGGATCAGCTGTCCTGGCTGGGCTCCCCCCCAGCTTCTTGTGCAGTTCCTCGCTGGCAGAGCATGAGACACTGAAAAGTCCTTGACTTGGGGTGAGTACAACTGAGCCACAACCAAAATATCAGTGTGCGATCAAGATTATTCTCATCCTGAATCCAAAATACAGCATTGTACCAGCCATTGGGAAAAAATGAACTCTATTGCAGCTGAAACCAGGACAGTGGGGTGGGACAGTTCTGGGGGAAGATGGTCAGAGGAAACTGCTGTGCCCAGAGAGAAGGTTCCTCATGGAAGAGAAATGGGGTGGAAACCAGAGCTGCCCAACGCTGTGGGGTCAGGGCAGTGCTGGGGAGGTGTACAGAGGGCAGGTGTCGATGTCGGTACCAGGGAGCAGGTGTAGGTGTTGGTGGTCAGGGCAGAGGTCCCCTCACACTTGCTGGCACAGCCCCCGTGTCCTTTGCAGTCCAGCTCTCTGCAGGAGTGTGTCTGTCCCTGCCAGAGCACTCAGCCCCTCCAAGTCTCTTTCCAAGTTTCCAACATCAGCAGCTTAGCCACAGTCCCAGGCTGATACCAGGAGTCCCCTTGCACCTCTGCATCTCCAAGCCCAGCTCACAAGTGAGTGAATCCCAACCTGGCCTGGCTGGCACCAGTTTCTTCCCCCTGCTCACCTGGAAGCGGCACCAGCAGCTGTTGGCACTTCCCCACGCCAACCCTCCCTGCAGCTCGAGGTCTCTCTCTCCATCCCACCCAAGGGAACAGTGTATCCCTTCAGGAGGTCCATTGACGAGACACGGTCCCACACCGGAGGGCAAATACTTCCCCTGTGCCCCCCAGACATATCCCCCACTGCCTCTCATGTGAACACAGGGCAGAGCCAACTGGTGTGTCCTGATCATATGCATGTCCCAGCTCCAGTTCCAATGCACCCAGGCCCAGGCACCTCATTCCAAAAGAAATGCATGGACAGGCTCATCTGCATCCCTGAGAGCCATGTCCTTGCACTGATGGACTTGCGAGCCCTGGGGAGATGTCCCCTCCTCACCCCAAACGATGAGCAGTTTACTGAATCACACACAGTGGCTGGAGAAGAATCCATGACAATGAAGAGTTTGGGCCTGGTTTATTAAATGCCTGTTCTTGGGGGTGCTCTGGCTACAAGCTCTGTATGCCTATAGTGCCTGTGGGTCCCATCACGGCAGCATCCCCAGTCAGGACTGTGCCCCAAATTCCAGGGCAGTGGGAAGAAGAGCAGATTTGGCTGGAAGGATGCATGGCTATAGCCTTTCCTCTGGGCCTTCACCCAAATCCCCACACTGGACTAGGCCTGGGCTGCTTAACTGGGAGGGAGTCACGGGGCCCTGAGCAGGGGGAGCCTGTGTGTGTCCCACCCAATGGAGAATGGAGCAGCACCTCTATGTGTGTCACACTGGGCTACCTGCCTCAGACAGGTGACAGTTCCATCCCACCACTCACTCCCCGTGATGTCAGGGTACCCCTTGCCTCAGCCCATGGCAGACAAACACCCTGCCCTGGCTGTACAGCTCCCAAGCCGCCTCTGACTGACCGCTCTGTGGGACAGCAGTGTCCAGCACACAGCAGTGAGGGAGGTCCCAGCTGGCAGCAGCCCCTGTGCAACAGCAGAGCCCCAGCACTGTTGTGACTCTGCCCATAGCTTGGAGCCTCCCTGGGGGACAGGACCTGCTGGGAGGATGGATAGGACAGGGGATGTCTTGGGGGTGGGGAGCCTATGGTCAGCGGTAATAGTGGGGGTCAGCTCTCCAGCACTCTGAGAACTTCCGTAGGACTCGCTCCTTCAAGCGGATCCTCCTGGAAAGCTGAAGTGACTGGCTCATCTCATGGGCCTTCAGCTTGGCATAGTAGTCAGAAAACTTGTTGTAGAGGATGGAGATGGGCATTCCATTGAGGATGATGCCGAAGGAGATGCAGACAAATGCCACCATCCTGCCGAGTATTGTGTCAGGCACAGTGTCTCCATAGCCCACAGTGGAGAGGCTGACCTGTGCAGGGACAGAAAAAGATAAAATCCCACGGGAACAAGCCCAGCAGACCCCACTGGCTGGTGCTGGAACTCACTCCCTCCCACCCCTCTGTGGAGCCATGTGTCCCCAGTGACCAGTGCCAGACCGTGACAGCAGACAGCTGAGCTGTCCCCTCTCCAGAGCCTGCACAGCCAGGGCTCCACTGTCCAGGCTGTGCCCAGCAGGCCTGGAGAGCCGAAGGAAAGGGCTGGCTGAGTGCCAGCAGCAGAGATCAGAGGCCAGACCCTGCTCCCTCACTGCTTTGTGTGTATCTCTTCAAAGGCAGCCGGACACCCCTGAGCTGAGCCTTCCCCAGCAGTTGGTGTCTGCTGGAGCTTCCTTCCCCCTCAGAGCTGTGGCTCCAGAGCTTCCTGGCTGTGAGCTGCCTGGACCCAGAGGAGCAAAGCTTCCTGGAGCCTCTCTCCAGGGGAAACAGAAGCATTGCCTGGGAATGAGCCATGTTTAGTAAATGGGGAGCAGGGCTATGGGGCCAGCGTGAGAACTGAGGCAGAGAGGTTTGGGCTTGGCAGGGAGCTGTGCTCCCAGAGACAGGCTCAGCCTGGGATGTTGAAATGCTTGAACCTGGTGATATTGCTGAGTGATTTTGCCCTTCCTCAAGAAGGGATGAATTTGAAGCAGATAGCCTTTGGTGGCCAAGGGGGATTATAAGAGCAGAAGTGATCTGTGGGATCATTTCATCTGTCAATCAAAATGCCCTCATAACCCGTGGTTCTCATGTACTTTAGCTGCTCCCCATCTTGGAGGTAATCCCAGGTTTATTACAGTGCTCAGCTCTGCAGAGCTGCCGGCTCCTGGCACAAGCAGGGCAGTGAATGGGCAGCACAGCCCAGCCTGTGTCCACTGTCACGACACGGGCTGAGGCCCAGTGTGACTATGGGTCCCACATGCAGCCCTGGGCTCCCCATCTCAGACCCACAAGCTCTTGTGCCTCTCGAGCTCAGCAGGGCTGCAATGCTGCCCAGGCCTCAGGCTGTCCAGGGTGGGTGTCCCCATGCCCACAGGCTGCATCCACCCAACACTTGGGTCCCATGATAGATAAAGCTTGGGCTGAGTCACATCCCCCTTGTTCAACTCAGGCCTGGAGGTTCCCAAGCCACCACCTCTGTCCCACCATCCCACTCTAGCACCAGCTTTTAGGCTTCTGAGCTTAGTCCAAACCTCTGATTTCTCTCCTCAGAGCATGCAGGGCTCTGGGTTTCCCACTATTACTGAGGTGGTGGGAAGGCTGGGCCCTTCCTGCCTCCTGGCCAGCAGCAGTGGTGAATCCCCTGAGCACTGGGACAGGCCCTACCCACGGAGCCTCCCCCACCCCTCTCTGGAAGAAGCTGCTCACACCTTACCGCTGCCCACCACCATGCGCAGGGGATACTGGTGAAGTCGGTGCCGGGGACATCGTGTTCCACCGAGTGTATGAGAGCAGAGAAGGTGAAGACCCCCATGGCAATGAAGAGGAGGAGGCAGCAAACCTGCTGGTAGCACTGGCGCATGGTGAAGCTGAAGGCCCGGAGGCCGGTGGAGTGACGCGCCAGCTTGAGGATGCGGAAGATCCTCATGAGCTTGATCAGCTTGAGGACCTTGCCCAGCTTGCTCACATTCTCCACCTTGTGCAGCTCCTCATGGTACTGCATGTCTCCATCATCCAGATTTTCAAAGAGGATCTGGATGTAGAAGGGCAGGATGGCCACCAGGTCTATAGCATTAAACGCTGCCCGCAGAAAGTTCTGGAAGCTGGAGGAGGATATGAGCCGCATGAGGTATTCGGAGGTGAAGAAGATGGCACAGATCATCTCCATCTGCTCCATCCACATTTTCCCTGTCTTGTTTTTCATCTCCTCCACTGTGCTCAGTGTCATGCCCACAATGGAGATAAGCACAAAGAAGCTTGACATGACAGCAATGATCTTGGCTGGGACAGAAGAGTACGGGTTCTCAATGAGGTTCCAGACTATCTTCCGAAACCGACCCAGAAATTTGCCATCAAACTGTGCCCCCGACTCCAGGGGCTCCAGTTCTGCCTCCAGCTCCTTCTCTATTTTCAGGTACTCACTGAGTTCATCTCGCTTTTCCTCGAACAGGATCCGGCAGCAGCGTTGGGAGTATTTCAGATGGATTCCCCAGTACTCAATTTCCTCCACAAAGTTACTGGGGCACATCTCATCCATCACCCACAGGACCCCACTGCGGTAGAAGTGGAAGATGTAGTGGAAAATTGAAGGATCTCTATCAAAGAAGTACTCATTCTTCTGCACCAAGTAGTCATCACAGAGCTGCAGCTTCTTCACAGGGTCTGTATAGAGGGCCAGCTTCCCAAGCCGGGTGATGGGATACTGGGCCAGTACTTTGTAAGCTATCTGGAACAATTTGCCACCCACATTAATGTTGAGCAGGTACTTGTTCCTTTGGATGGGAGTCTGATTCTTCTCCTGGTTACCATCTGCCACATTCTGCATGGAGTTCCATTGCCTTACCAGGCTCGCCTGTGCAAATGGGATGTAGGATTCCTCTTCCTCTGGCGTCCGGCAGCGGCCCCGGTGATCCCCTATCTTCAAGCTGGCTGAGAGACTCGCACGCCTGGTCCACTGTTGCCTCATGGTGCCCAGCCTTCTGAAGCGGTGACTCCTGTTATGGGCCGTGGGACAGCAGCTCTGGCTTCATGGGAACACTCTCACTGGGCACACGCTGACTAGGACTAGTGCTGCGAGCTCGGGGCAGTGGAGTGGCTGCCCGAGGGGCACAGCTGTGTCCTGGTGCCACGTGGCACCTGCCGGGGTCCCAAAGCCGATTGCTGATCAGATTGGGCTTTGCATCATAGCAGTCGGAGGCGGCCAAGCGCCCGCTCCTTAAGACACTAATGAGATTGAGGCACTAGTCCTTTATGTAAGGAACTATTTCCAGCTCTGTACTTCTCTTTTCCCTTATTCTGCTCTTATTAGCTGTTTGCATTTGCCGCATGCTGTTTCCTGGAAGGACATCCATGACAGCAAACTGGAAACAGCACAAACTTGCCTTGATTTACCCTCTGTTGATGGGACAGGAAGGTGCAGACACTCAGGATTTGTATTGGCTTTGTACCCCCATACCAGATGCCGCTCTTGGCGCCAGCCCTTCGTTAAAGGCTAATGCAGCTGCCCCTGCTCTGTCAGCTGTCATAGCCAGGGAAGGGAGATGGTCATGACCTCCCAGCTCATCCCTCAAGTCCCACAGTGCAGATTTAGAGGGGATGAGGTGAAGGAACCACCTCCACCTCCACATAGTGTCCGAGAAGACCCCCTGAGGGACAGGCTGCTCCTGTCCCCCTGCCCTGTGCCATCATATTAGCCTTCAGCCCCATGACTCACCCAGGCAGGGGCAGGAACAGGGAACAGGACACTGGAAATGCAAGTAGGCGGTAAAAGTTCCTCTGAACTATTGGAACTGAAAAAGAGGAAATAATCCTTTAGATTTGCAAGTAAATTAAAATTAAACAAAAATTAAATAGGCTGATCTTTGAGGTCTTAACCTGGAATATGATCCTACTTTCAACATGTAAAACATCACATTGATCTCCATGAACTGGTCTAATTAAATACAGAGGTGTGGAGCACAGATGCTCCTGGCCTGAAAAGCAGCTCGGGCTCCACTACAATTGAAATCTCTGAGCCTGGGGATTAGAACAACAAAAACACTTCCAGCACCAGACAGAGGAAGGGAAATTGCTGTCAGAAACACAGCCCCAAGTTTTGGCACAAGATCCATAAAATCTGTTTCTTTCAACCCTGAAGCACTCAGCTCAGGGAGCAGTAAGCAAAACCTGCAATGTCTTGTGAGTTTGCCCCAGGGCCTCACCCCCCATCGCACGGAGCAAGCTCTCTGCCTTGTACCACAGAACAGCCAGGCTCGGCTTGGCAGCTGCAGCTCAGAGTATGACCTGGGACCGGCTGGTGACAGCTGACCTTGGCCACATGGCCCTGCCAGCACCAGCACTTCAATTGGCCCCAGCTCAGCCCCGTCCTGCCGGGACACCTGGAGCCCTTCCCGCCCTACAGCGCTCCTCACTTGGTGCTCTTCTCTAGCAAAGAAGGGACAAGTCCAGTTTTTTCACCTTGCTTTTGGCTGAGCTCCCCACTTGTTCCTGGTTCAGCAGTAGCACCTCTGGTGCTATTGTGGCATCTCTTCCTCCTGTCCCCACCTTCTCTGTTTGCTTTGCCCTTGTATTTAATTTTCTCTGCTACAGCTGGTGTGTACTGGAGTCACATCTGTCCCAGGCAGGCACAGCAGCACTGGCTTCCCCACAGCGACCCATGCCAGCCCACCCACCCCAAGTCCTCTTTCCCAGGATGTGACAATCCAAAGGTGATGCAGGCCCTGGCCTCCAAAATACAGAATCCATGCAAATGCACATATCCAGGAAAAAGAAAAACTCCAGAACTTGTTAATTTCACATTCTTTATTCTCCTGTGTCAGTCACCACAGCTATCTCTGCCTGTCCCTGTGGAAACACAAGGTTGTCTGTGTCCTCGCAAATGACTCCTTGGTACTAAAAACAGCAGCCCTGGAAAAACTCAGGACTCCATACCACATACAGAAGTTTCTCCCGTGGGGTATGGTAGCACTCAGCTATCCAGGAGCGGAAGACTCCTACTCCAAGGCTGATGACTGGTGTCTGCTTGGCAAGCCAGGTTCCCACCTTCAAGGCACAGAGGTCAGCAGCCAAGGCAGCAGCGTGGCACACTTAGTGAACACTTGTGCAAGGTGCACGTGGCCAACGCTGAACCAGAGGCACTGGGCACTAATCTGCCCCTGCATGGTCAGTTCTGAGATGTGCACAGCACTGAGTCCTTTGGCCGGCGCTCCACGTGTCACTCAGACAGCGTCTGACCCAAGACATGATGTACTTCCAGGGACACCTCCACTAGACCAAGATGTTCCGAGCCCTGCCCAGCTTGGTCCCAGGGATGGGGCAGTCACAGCTGCTCTGGGCAGCCTGTGCCAGGGCCTCACCACCCTCGCCATAAAACCCTCCTTCATGTCCTACCTAAGTCCACCCTCTGTCAGTTTGTACCTGTTGCCCCTTGTCCTTACTTGCCTTGGTGAAAAGTCCCTCTTCATATTTCTTACAGTCCCCCTTTAGACATGGATAAGACACAAGGCTCCCCAGAGCCATATCTTCTCCAGGGTTTGCCCTAACAAAGGTGCAGAACCTTGCACTTGACCTTATCAAACTTCATGAGGTTCCTGTGGGCCCAAAGGTCCCTCTGGATGACATCCCCCTCCCCAGCTGCACTCCTCAGTCTGGTCTCATCCTCAGACTGGCTGAGGGTCCACTTGATCCCACTCTACATACTACTGATGAAAACACTGAATAGCACTGGTCCCAGTACGGACCCTTGAGGGACATCACTCATGTCAGAATAGTTTTAAGGAAGACACCATTAAGAGTGTTAAGAGAAGCCCCATGCAGCATTCAGCACTGGGGTGGGCAGAGCAGGTCTGCCAAGGGTGGAGATGTTTGTGGAATGGAGTGTGAGAGGAGCTGCTGGCCAGGGCTGAGGAGCTCCTTGCATCATGTGGGCTTGGGTGACAGCACAGCAAAGCCAGAGGAACTGTCACGCCCACGGTGGGACTGTCAGTAAAAGCCTCCTGTGCACGGGACTGAGCAGCATCAAACAGTAGTGCAAACATGGAGTATTTGTCTGATCTGTGCAGCCAGTGAGTGCCTATGGAAATAGGTGAGAAAGCTCCTGTTCCCTGACAAAATCCAGGGTGAAGAATGGGGCAGAGGATAAAAGGCTCTCGGCTGGAAGTGGAAGGAGACAGTTGAACAGCATCCAGCATTTCAAGGAGAAAAACATCTTCGGGTCCAAGGCCACAGTGGTGGGCATCAGCATTAATGACTGTCATGCAGAACAATGAAGACATTTCTACCACCTTTGGGATGGCTGATGTCACAGTGCCAGGGAAGGTCCTGCGCTATTTCTGGAGCCAAGGTAGTCCCACAATCTAAGACCCATTTACAAAGGGAGCATCCTCTTGGTATTCCAGTGTAACAACCCAGATTTGAGAGCTGATGTCCAATTCAGTCAGGCTCTGCGGTGAGCAGGAGACAGACCGGGCTAGTCCCGCCTCATCGCCTTGGGATAAGGATCCCTGTTACAAAGCCAGAAAAAACACCTGGTTATTGACAGTCCTTTGGGCAGAAACCTGGTTTGACTTCAATTTATGCAAAGTGGAGGAAAAAAATCCCACACCAGAAGATCAATATCTCAGCATGACTGCTCCATGTCCTTGGCAGCAGGGAGGAAAGGGGAGAGTTCTGCTGCTTCAGGGCAGACTGAAACCCCATGTACCTGGTTGGCAAGCATCAGGGAAGCTGGGAAAACCTACCCCCAACGGGGAAAAATCTAGAAGCCAGAAACACAGGACAAACAAGGAATTTCTCCCTCAGGCACATGGAGCACATGGGATGCAAAATACTTACCCTTCAGGGCAAGGAGCCTTTCTGGCTCTTGTCAGGCATCAGCTGTTCCCTAGATGCTTTTTCAAGACTGAAGGCATCAGATCTGCATTTTGCTTTGAACAGACCCCACACAGCAACAGAACCTGCAGCTACCAGGATGATCAGGAGCTCTGGAGAGGAGAGCGCACAAGCAGAGACCCACTCACTGCCCTGGTGTTGGGACAGGGCTCTGCTGCTCAACACCATGAGCCAACAGCCAGAGATGAGCAGTGTCCCTGGAGGGCAAGGGACAGACAGAGAGCAGGTGAGCTAGTGCTAGATCGCACAGAATGGCCTTTGCAAGGACACAGCACATCCAAGACAGGGCAATAATTAAGCTGTGGTGTCAGGCCTCCATTAGCCCTCCCAGCCCAGCAAAAGCAGCTACTGATACAGGTCTGGAACTGACCCCATCAGGATACTCAATTTATAGCCCAAGGTAGGTAGGTCCAAGACCATGTGCAACACTCCTGAGTCTCACATACCTGCAACAATCAAGATCCATGTGTAACCTTGACTCTGCGATGGCACAGAGACCTCAGGCTCAGGTGTAGCTGAAGCCTCTGTGAAGAAAGAGAAACAAGTCCATTGTGAGGATAAAATACACAGACCCAGACTGGCAAGGAATCTGAATCATTTATTCAAAGAACCGAGCTGCTTTTATACTCTTTTTCAAGGTATCTCACTACGTGACCTATCCCATGTTGCCACATCAGCAGCACTCATTCTCAATGTCCTTCTATGGGGTGATCACACACTGTTCAGGGGTCTGTCAGCTCCTGGTGGGCTCTTCTCCACAGGGCTCTGCCGCGTGACACCTCCTCTCCCCGAGTCCGGGGGGGACAAGCCTCTCCGTGCAGCCACATGCTCCTCTGTTCCTTTGCTCTGCCATGTGCTTCTGCAGGCGCGTCCCACAGCCTGCAAATCCCACCTCTTCCCACAGTCCATGAGGCTTCCAACTCACCTTATGGTCAGCACTCAAAGCAGTCTTCAATCCACACCTGGCTGAGTTCCCAGCTCACCTCAAGAGCACCAAAAGACCTTTTTCAATTTAAGCAAAACCTTATCTGCCGCTACTGTGATTAACCCACACTGGAGGAAAAAACATCCTACTGGAAATGCATAACAGGGAAAGGTGGGAAATTTCCCAGCTGGAGCTGGAACTGCAGCATCCCAGCCTGTCTTCGTGGCACTGAGAAGCCACAGGTACAACCAAAATGCAGCTCTTCACCTCACCTGACAGCTGAACTGGTGCAGGCATCAAACCCAAACCGTCTCTCATACCTGCAGTAATCCCCCTCCTCTGCATACCCTCGGAAACCCCCGGGTGAAGGAAGCCAGAACAGCCCTTCCAAGCACCCCAGACAGCCAATGCGTCTGACAAAGGATGCTCCAGAGCCAAGTAGCTCTGGTACTGACAGTACTGGGGTACCGACACAGCCGGACACAAGCCCAGACACTGTGTCTGCAGCTCCTGGCCAGCCCGGATAGCTCAGAACTTCCTCCTCATCCTCTTCCCTTCAGCCTGCCCATTCCCCAGAGACCAGAGGAGCTCGGGAGGTGGAGAGATTACAGTGTCTTCTCGAAGCAGCTGCTGGGAATTGCACGTTCTGGAAGAAGGAAGGAAATACTTCAAAGGCCCTTTCTGAGGGAGCCCTGTGGGGCGTTATCGCCGTCCCCACCAGAGGAAGCTGAAGGTGCGGATGCCCCATAGCGCTTCCTCCACTCGCAGCGACCCGCGGTGACCGCGGCTGCCCCGGATCAGCCAGATAAGGCGGGGAACAAAGGCTTCAGTCCGGCTTGCCGCCCCCGCCCCCGGGCCGCCCCCGCC
>VZTG01009767.1:245998-269096 GCA_013397845.1 Melanocharis versteri | reverse complement strand
GCCGAGCTTCTCGGCGGAGTCACCGCGGGGCCGCCGGGATTCGGCTCCGCCGCGGTCGCGGTCCCGCAGCCCCACTCGTCTCCGTCGTCCTCACAGTCGGGGTGGCCGTCGCAGCGCCACTCCTGGGGGAAGCAGGGGTCGCCGGGCGCGCACTGGAACTGGTCCGGGCGGCAGCGGGACGGGGCGGCTGCGGGGGGACGGGCGCGTAAGGGAAGGCTGGGGGGGCCAGCGGGGGAGAGCCCCCCCGCGCCCCACGGCGAGGGGGCCCCGCGCGCGGGACGCACGAGGGTTCCAGCCAATGAGAGCGAAGGGCGTGCGCGGGGAACCAATGGGCACCGCCCGCCCGGCCGCCCCCCCAGCTCACCGTTGCCCGGCGGGAGCGGCAGCACCGGCAACGCCAGCGGCGGCAGCAGCAGCAGCAGCAGCACCGGCAACACCAGCGGCAGCAGCCGCGGCCCGGCCATGGCGCGGGCCCGCACCTCAGGGACGCGCTGGGGCCGCCGCGCAGCTACAAACGCTGAGCGCGCAAGAAAAGCGCGTGCGCTCACGCCCGACTTCCACCAATGGGGTGCTCGCGGGGGCGGGGCGCAGGCGCGCGCCCTTGAGGAGGCCCCGCCCCGAAGCGGGCGGGGGCGGGGCCTCGGGGCGCTGTCACGTGACCGGGAGCCGGCCCCGCCGTCTGTGGCCGCTCCAGCCCCCTCGGAGCCAGCCGCGGCCCGGCCGAGCCCCTTCACCCCCAGCTCCCTGCAAACCCATCAGCATCGCAGTCGGCAGTGACCTGCTGTCCCCGGGGAGGGGCTGGACAGCGCTCTGCTGGACCGAGCAGGGTGCGGTCACAGCAGGACACTGGCACTGGCGGGGCGGGGGCAAAATCCCCCAGGCTGCTGAACTTTTCTCGCAGAACCTGAGCACGGGGGGAGCCCTGTGAGCGAGGCTGTGCTTCACTCAGGTCTGCTTTTCATTGACTGACTACAGCTCACAAATGTGCTGTGCCACTATTCCAACGAACCAAATACACTGGTATTTAACAGCAGTAACTCGAATAAATCAAATAAAATAGACAAAATGGGCGGTGGTAATCACAATTTTATATATATTTATTAGTCAGACATCAGCTCCCTGCAGCAGCCCGCAGCCACATCCAGCACAGCCTCCCCATCAGAGCTGCTCTGGAACCACCTGTGCCCATCGTACAGCCTCAGCTCACTCCCTGCTCATAAGTACGGCTCGTCCTTGGAAATTTCCCACTTCCTAAGTGGTGGTCCTGGTGTCACTGGTTTTCTCCCTGTTGTTGTCACTGCAGCACCTGAACTGGAGTAGAGAAAGGAGGAGAGAGAAGAGGCTTTAGCAACACTCTGGAAATCACACTTGGATTTAATCAGAAGTCCAGGCTGCAAAGTAGTGCTGGAGGTGTTTGTTAATCAGAGTCCCAGAATGGTTTGGATTGGGTGGGACCTTAAAGCCCATATCATTCTAGCCCCTGCCATGGGCAGGGACACATTCCACTATCCCAGGTGGCTCCAANCCCCTGCCATGGGCAGGGACACATTCCACTACCCCAGGTGTCTCCAAGCCATGTCCAGCCTTGGACACTTCCAGGGATCCAGCGGCAGGCACAGCTTCTCTGGGCAACCTAAGCCAGGGCCTCCCCACCCTCACAACCAAGAATTCCTTCCCAATATCCCACCTAGCCCTGCCCTCTGGCAGTGGGAAGCCATTTCTTCTTGTCCTGTCCTTCCATTCCTTGTCCCAAGTCCCCCTCCAGCTCTCCCGGAGCCACTTTAGGCACTGAATGGGGCTCTCCCTGGAGCCTTCTTTTCTCCAGGCTGAACACCCCCAGCTCCCCCAGCCTGGCTCCGGAGCAGAGGGGCTCCAGCCCTCGGAGCATCTCTGTGGCTTCCTTCGGACTCACTGCAACAGCTCCTTTCTTGGAGGCCCCAGAGCTGGACACAGATGCTCCAGATGGGGTCTCACCAAAGCAGAGTAAGCGAACTTCCTCCCATCTCACTTATTTGCAACAAAATATACACCCAAATAATCAGTTCCACATTCTTCTGCCAATCTGGGCAACTCCCCACTGCTGCCGGGCGCGTTCTGTGCTTCTGGTATAAATCAGGGCTAACCCCGCTCCGCGGCGGCAGCGGTTCAGCACGGCCCACGTCAGACCTACCTGCCGGCCTGTGCCCCCGCTGGCAGGGTTCTCCGCGCCGCCGCCACCACCACGGGCGGCAGCGACTCCCGGCGCCCGTCCCGGCTGCAGTAATAGTTATCGGCGAATTTGTGGCTGGGGCCCACCGGGAGCCGCGGCGGCGGCTGGGTCCTAGGCAGAGAACGACCCGAGCGTCAGCAGCGGGGCCGGGCCGGGGGCGGCTCAGCGTCTCCCCCGCCGCCCGGCCCGGCCCGGCCCCGGCACCGGCACCTCTTAGCGATCTCCTCGTAGCGCAGCTGCAGCTTCGCCTGGAGGTCCCGCTGCAAGGCAAGGCCAGAGCAGCTCAGGCGGGGCTGCCGCCCTGCGCCGGAGGCTCCGCGGAGCCGGGGGCGCAGCGCAGCGTCCCGCGGGGCAGAGGAGCCCCGAGCCCGGGGTTGTTCTTACCCCCGCCAAAAAGTTGCGGAGCCGCTGGATCAGACGAGTTGCCGTCGCCATCTTGGCCGCGGTAAAGGGCAGGGGCGCGGGGGGCACCGGGAGCTCGCGCGCGGAACGCTGGGTCTCGCGAGACTTAGAGTTATATAAGGCGACGCGGGGTATTACTGCCCCTTTCCGCGCCCCGGAGCCGCCATGGACACGAGTCGCGTGCAGCCCATCAAGCTGGCCAGGGTGGGTACGGGGGCTGGGCTGGGCCGGGGTGAGCCGCGCCGGGCCGCGGCACCACGCTGACCCTCCACTCTGTCCCCGCAGGTCACCAAGGTGCTGGGCCGGACCGGCTCTCAGGGGCAGTGCACTCAGGTGAGCGGAGTGGGCCGGGCGGGCGCGATGCCGCGGGCCGGGCCCGGCCAGGCTTACGCGGTCCCGCCCCGCAGGTGCGTGTGGAGTTCATGGACGACACGAGCCGCTCCATTATCCGCAACGTGAAGGGGCCGGTGCGCGAGGGCGACGTTCTCACCCTGCTGGAGTCGGAGCGCGAGGCCCGGCGGCTGCGCTGAGCGGGACCCGGGGCCGGCCCTGCTGCCGGATCGTCCGTCGGGGGATGGAGCCTGGCGCAGCTCGTTCGGCCGTAGGGGGCGGGTGGGGAGGAGCGCAGCGGCCGTGTCGCTGCAATAAAGAGTTTTTCCAGTAATCCCTTGCCCGGGTTTCACTCATCGAGCGCCGCTTGACACCTTTGGTTTGTCTCACGCCTGGGCACCTGCTGCTTTCCTCGGGTTCAGTAGCAACATGTCCTGCGTGTTACTGGGCTTACGCATAGTGTCTTCATTGTGATATCACTGTGTTATTGCGTCTTTACTGACCTGTCACAACAAAAATAATTTTGTTTTGATCACAGTAGCCTTAATCCTGACCTTCTTGATAAGCGATTTTCTGTATGTGATGGTGAAGTGGCACTGGAAACTTACTGGACTTCAGTGGAATTTAATTACAAGTTGAAAGTCAAGCTTGGTGCCAGCTTGCAAAGCAACAGCCTGCTGCTTCTGTCTGTCCTCAGTAAAACGCTCAGTGAGTGCTGCCATAAATACACTTACTTGCTGTCTTTTCTGGCAGTCACCCACAGAGAGCAAGTGCTTGTCACTCCTCTTTGATTTACTGACTTCTCCATCTCACTTTCTTTGGCTTTCCCTTCCACCACAAAATCAGTTAGCAAGATGTGTTGTTTAGCATGTTACATAAATCAAAATAAGGCTGAAAAGTTTAGAATGAGCCTGAAAACTGCTGGTTCAAGGGCAGGTTTTTAAAGACTGACGTTTTTTAATCTGCTTATAGAGTGGTCCAGGTCTGTGGTGTGTTTGAGCAGAGTCAGATTTGCAGGCTCTCATGTATAGTCTCTGATGGGAGTGTTTTTTGTTTACAGTGTCCTGAACTTCATTGAGGCAGTTCAGTGGCAGGTGTGACTGAAGATTTGAGTGTCCTGAAGCTGAGCAGAGCCCTGCTGGGACAGATGTGCAAAATGCTGAACTGGAGCAGGCACTGAGGATTGTTGTAGGGCTGATGTTAGAGTATTTGTGGGATTTGTCCTTTCTGCCAGTTTTAATTGTGCCCTGGGCAGCTCATGAGCAACGAGGCATGGAGTTTGTGCCATGGGTAAAGCCCTTGTGTTGGTGCTGTTGCTTGATGTCATTTGTGATTCTTTGGGGGTGTTTCAGAGCATTAGGATAAGGCTGCACTCCCTGGCTCGTGTGATGCAGCAGAGCTCAGAATTGGTCGTGTGTGCTAGAAGTCCTCTGGGAATTCAGTTCTGTGGCTGCTGTTTATTCCGTCACAGCTTCAGCAGTGACCCAAGAGTGTTCACTCAGGCCTCTGCCAGCCCTGACTGCTGGGTGACTGGGACAGAGTGGTTTAGAGAGCTGTATCCTTTCTGGGATATCCCTATGGAGTCAGCCTCCACATGAGGAGGGAGGCAATTTGCATCCTCACACTTGGTCTGGTGGTTGCTCTTCAATGATGCAGTGTGATCTCAGCACCACAGAGAACGAGGGGTGGTGCAGGGCTGCAGCTGGTCCTGCGGAATGAAATGGGCAAAGACACTGCTGCACCTGCCTGGGGCACTTCAGCAGGAAGAAAACCAGACTGAGGGATGTAGCCAGTGCATAAACTTGCAGTGAATGACTTGGAATGTGGGGTCACCTGTTCAGGCTGGGGGCTGTGCCAGGCTGTGCCTCTGCTGCAATTCTTGCAGGGTTTGTGGTGAGCCAGACAAGAAGGCAGGTGACTGCTGATGTCACTGTAATATTTCAAAATAACTTTAAATTTTATTTATATCTTAAAAATAAACATCAGTATTAAAATACCAGTAAACAGAGTAGTGTATTAGGGAGTGGCAGTGAGCGCTGTATATTAACTCCAGTGCAAAGCTGAGCAAGTTTCTGGGGAGGGTTGTGGGGTTCCCCAGCTCAGAGCAGGTCAGGCAGGGGCAGAAGTGGTGAGGCTGGGCCAAGGAGCAGGAATGGGGGGCACAACACATTACCTTTGTGAAGAGCACAGAGCAGAGCTGCCTTCCCATGCAAAACCCTTTTTCCTCCTGGTCCTTGTCCTTACCCTGTTCCCACCCCACATGGTGCTCACACACTTGCACAGACACACGTTCTCTGACATACGTGTTCCCCTTTGCAGGCTCTACCTGTGTGCTCTGAGCTCTTCTGGCCCATGTGTTTTTGCTGGTGCTGTCCTTAGCTGCTCTCCTCCCTTTTGGGATGGAAAGTGGGCAGAAAGGGACTCGGCTGTGGGCTCTGGCTGTCTGCACAGTCTGTGGGAGTGGCTAATTGGGAAAATCTTTAGGAGGTAATTGGTCTCTCTCCCTTGGGAGAAGGACCTGCTCCCCTTATGGGTTATCCGGTAGGCAGGCTTAGTCCCCAAATGCATCCTTGGCCCTCAGCCCCTTTTGTCACTTGGCTGCAACCCCAACTGCTCAGAGGTTTTTCTCCCATTGAGCAAATAAAATCCCAAGTGATTTCATGTCAAACATCATCTTTTGGCCAAGCAATATAATTTTTTTGCTTTGTGTGCATGTGCTAGAAAAGAGGAAAAAAAATCAGATTTCAGCCAGGAAAGGAAATGCCAGAAAAGAAGGGCAAGTATTTGAGTCTGGAAATGCTCCCAGCCCGTCCAAGGCAGCGTTCCCTCTCCCATTGCTGCACAGGATGTGCCTGCGGAGCACCACGTCCCTGCTGGGGCCAGGACCTGTCACTTGCCCTCCTGGCTCCATGTCACTGGCACTGCTGCCTTCTCAGAGCTGCCAGAGAGCACAAACCAGGTGCTGTTCTGCTGGGTTGGTTCTCTGCTGGTCCTCCTTGCAGAGGGCTCCGAGGTGGCACAGCTCCGGTGGTCGTGGCAGGGAGCAGAGGGGATGGGGTGGCATCTGCTCCCCACATGTCCCACCCCAAGGTCACTTGGCTCCGGTCACTTGGTGCAGTGAGGTGGCTGCGTGTGGGCTGCATCCAGTGGAGGAGATGAACGAGGGAGGCCCAGGGATGGTGCTTGTGACGGGACTAAAGCTGCAGAGAGCAATTCAGTACACAGGGATGGCAGGTGAGGGGATGTGAATCGCAGCCCAGTGCTGATGGTGGCCCCTGGCTGGATCCCAAGGTCACTCTAATTTGGTTTCTTTGGACTCCCAGGGCTCTTTGTGGCTGTCGGTGACATCTGCTGCAGAGAGAGTACAGTCACCAGAGACCCCTCCAGTGACTCCTGGTCAGGGCCAGCAGGGCTGTTCTGAGCACGTGGCACCTGAAACACTCTGCTCTTGCTCCTGCAGCCTCTTCCTGGAGACACTCGTCTGTGTCACAGCCCTTTCCCCTCCCACGGGGAGCAGTGTGGTACTCACGGGTGCCTGTGCCTTCGTGCCGTTGAGGTGGACGTAGAGGAGTGAGGCGATGTCACTATGACCGGCCTCCAGCGCAATGGCAACAGCATTGTTGCCATCCTAGAAAGTAAGGGAGAGGATGTAGAAAGGGGTTTGGGGACAGGACATAGCATGGGCTGCCCAGGCCCAGTGGCAGAACCTTACGCTGTCCACAGTGGAGATGTTGCAGGTCGGCTGAGCCAGCAGCAGCTTCACAGTCTCCACGCGGCCGTGCTCGCAGGCGCACATCAGCGCGGTCGAGCCCTCCTCGTCCTGCAGGTTCACGTCAGCCCCGCAGGCAAGCAGGGCTTCCACCATCTCCTGCCGGCCATGGCTGACAGCCAACATCAGCGCCGTCTGGCCAGCCTGCAAGGAAGGGACGCTGCCAGGCCACCCCTGCCTCTGCTGTGCTACCCACTTGGCCCCACACCACAGGACCACTGCTGAGACAGCCCTGCTTCCAGGCAGGAGGAGCTCCTCAGGTGATGCCCTCCCCATGCACTGATGCCTCCAGGTTTTGGAGCCATGGTCCTGCCCTTGGAAGAGCTGAGCGTGGTTCTGGCAACTGCCTGGGGGTGGGAGTTGAGGGTCAGGATGTGGTGGCCCTCAGCCTGCACCAACCTGGCTGGCCTTGGCGTTGACGTTGCCCATGCTGAAAAGCCTCCTGACCACATTCATGTCCTCCTCCTGCTCAACGGCTGCCAGTGCTGCCAGCATGAGGGCGGTGTACCCAGCTTTGTTCTGGTGGTCCACGTTACAGATCCCTGCAGGGATGGGCAGAGGGGACTCAGGATGCTGCAGGGCTGGTGGACCAAGCCACGTGCCTGGCACCCCCTCACAGTCCTGCCCAGGGTGCTGTGAGCCATCCCACGGGCACAGAGCTGCTGATGGATCAAATCTGGGCTTCCAAATGGGCTGGGGTGACTTCCCACCCCCACACCTATGAACAGACACAGCCCAGGGCAGCTCCCCTTCCCCCTGTGCTGACATGGCCAGGACATGACCTGGAGTACAGTGGGACAGCGGCCAAGGGATGTTTCTGGGAGTGGGGGGTACCAACCTGTATCCAGCAGCAGCCGCACGATGTGGAAGTTGGAGTGGGAGACACTGTAGTGTAGGGCTGTGTTGCCATTCCCGTCTGCCAGGTTCACCACGTGGGCCAGGAGAGCTGGTGAGACCTCGGCAAAGGCCAGGAGGTGGTTGGCAACTGTGTCAGGGACTGACGACTTTTGGCTGGACAGACGGAACCACTCCTGAAGGACCAGGCTGCTGCTGGCGAGCTGTGGGCAGAGAGGGGCTGAGCTCCCCCTAAGCCTCTGCATGGCCTCGCACCCTGGCACCCACCCCCCGCTGCCAGCCCAGGTGGGGGGAGCAGAATCCCTGCTCCAGAGGGGGTGGGTGAAGGCAGGACCCTGAACTGCCCAAACCCATGCTGGGCATGGCCTGAGCTGAGTGCATATGGGTTTTGGGGTTTCTGGGATAAATCGTGGAGCAAAGGGCTGTATTTTGGGGGAGGGTACTGAGCCAGGCTTTGCTGGGCCCTCCCTGGTTAGGGCCAGCTCTGGGGGATGTCGGCAGGGGCTGGGCAAGCCATCCCAGCCCAGCACTCCACTCACCACCTCTTTGCTCTTGGCACCACTGGGGTGGCCCAGGTGGGTCTTGACAATGAGGCAGGCCTCCCTCATCCTGGGGCTCAGCTCAAACCTGTGGAGAGCATGAGGATGTCCATGGTGTGGGGCTGCATCATCCCACCAAACCTGTGGGGTGGAGCACCCCAACTTTCCCTGCAGAGCTCCCCAGTGCCTGTAACTCTCTGCAAGGTCCCCAGAGTGCAACCTTCAGCCCAGTGGCTGCACTCTGGCTGCTTCAGCCTCTGCAAACTGCCATAGAATGGAGCCTTATATGGATGTCCTCAGGCTCGATTCACTCTATTAGGCCACATTTTTTCCTTTTGTTGAAAAATGCTATTGAAGGCTGTTGGTTTTTTTGTTCCCCTCTAAACTATTTTCTGCAGCAAAGAGGCATCTGGGGCCTCTCATCCTTTCCTTAGCAGACCCAAGAAACTGGAAGGATTGTTTTCTGCTGAATGGTCTCTGCAGGAGCTGAATGGGTTTTTCCCACTGGCAGCACTGAAACTGGGGCAGATGCCTCGAGCTGGCAGGGTCAGTGCTATGGCTCCCAGTTGCACAGGGCCAGGGAGCAGGGAGTCTTCTCCACTGGCACTTACTTTTCCTTCACCTCGGGGGGCTCCAGCAGGGTCATGTCAGTCCCCTTGCACTCCGGTCTGGGCTCACACGTGCCTTCCCCAGCCTCCTCCTCTGAGGTTTCGGTGTCTCCCTGCTCCGAACTATTGGAGCTGTCGGCCGAAGCCTTCTCAGAGGAGCTGTTGCCTTCTTCCTCCTCCTCACTGGATGTGCTCTCATACCTGCACAGAGGGAGGATGCTCAGTGGCAACACAGCACCAGTCTGGCTCCCTTCAGGCCCTGCCACTGGCCCCAGCCCAGGACAGGGATGCAGGGGACCAGGACTGGCTCATGGGGGTGGCAGGAGCCCCTCAACACGTACTCCCCGTTCAGCACGCCCACAAACTGCAGGCTCTTCTTGCTGCCCTCTGCCTCGCTCCGGGGAGGACCATCCCGCTTCTTCATGATGGACTTCAGGGCTCCTACAGGGAAAGAGATGGATGTCAAGGGCCAGTGAGCAAGAATCAGAATTTTAGAATCACTGAATGGTCTGGGTTTAGAGGAGACTTTAAAGATCATCTCATTCCAACTCCACTCATTCAAACTCCACTGCCATGGTCAGGGGCACCTTCCACTAGACCAGATTGCTCAGAGCTCCATCCAACCTGGTCTTAAACACTTCCAGGGATGGGGCATCCACAACTTCTCTAGGTAACCTGTGCCAGGGCCTCACCACTTCACAGTAAGGAATTTTTCCTAATGTCTAATCTAAACCTACTGTCGTTTTGAAACCACTCCCCCTTGTCCTGTCACTACATGCTCTTGTAAACAGTCTCTCCCTGGGGCTAGCCAAGCACCCCAAACCCACTAGACCCCTGGGCAGGCAAGGAAGGCACATGGGCAACTGCTGGAGCACAGGTCGTTGGCCCTGCAGGCATTGTCCCCGACAAGGCCATCCTCTCCCTGCCTGCAGGAACATTCCAATCCAGACCCTGGCGTCATCCCTGGTGACACTCACCGGCCACAGGGCTTGGGGCAGCTCCACTGTCCTGCGCTGGGGATGGGTCCCGGTTGCTGTGTGTCATCTCCAGCACAGCTGGCCTGGGGGCTTGGCTGTCTGGGCACATCCCCCCCGTTGCTCCTGCACTTGGCGCTGAGGGGCTGCTCAGGCCATCACCCAGGCCAGGCTCCTTCTCTTCTGCCATGACAATGCTGCCCACATCTGTCTGGCTGCCCTTGTCATCGCAGCTGGCAGCTGAATCGGGTCCGACTGCCACATCCCGCCCGTCGGGGCAGCAGCCCACGGCGACGCAGGAGGTCGGGGGGCAGCACTCCACGCCTGCCTCTGCCGTCTTTGGGGGGTCGCCAGCTGCCCGGCTCTGTGTCACTACCACAGCCTCCACCAGTGCCTCAGCCACCTGCGGCTTGGCCATCACCTCCTTGTCCACCTGTCCTCGGGGCCGGCGGGCACACACCTCCAGCCGCAGCTCCTCCAACTCCCGTGTGGCCTCCTGCAGGTGCCCCTCCATCAGGGTGATCACCTCCTTCTGGTGCCCCACCGTCTGCTGCAGCAGCTCCAGCTCCCGCTCCGCCTCAGTGGCCAGCCCCAGTGAGGACTCCAGCACCCAGACGGCCACATCCCTGCGTCCCCGTGTGCCGCCGTCTGGTGCGTCCCCACTCTCCTGCTGTGACCGGTAGTAGAAGACGGCATCTGTCATGGCCCGGTCCTCACCCACTGCCACAGAGCGGCACAGCCTCTCAGCCACCCTGGGGCTCCTGCCTGGCCAAGCTCTGATGTTCCGCTCTGGCACAGCCAGCTTCTCTGTCAGCTTCCTCAGCTCTGCAATTTTGCTCGTTCGCCCCTTCACTGGCTCTGCTTCACGCTCTGGCCCTGTGCGGGGCAGCTCCTCACCCCCTGCCCCTGCCTCAGAGCCAGAGGGGTGATACGATGCCTCGCCAGGCTCTGCCGACAGCTTCTCCAGCAACTTTGCCTTCTCCCTCTTCAACTCGCAGATCTGCATCTCCAGGAGTGGGATGGTTTTCACCTGCTCCTCCAGGTCTCGGAGCTGCCGCAGGGCTGCAGCCATCTGCTCCCGCACGTGCTGCAGTGGGGCCGTGCTGAGCCCTGCAGCTGGAGTGCTGCGCCCCGAGCTGCCAGGGCTCACCCGGCCCCAGCCCGCCTGGCCCTCGGTGCCCACTGGCACCCAGTGGGGTGGCTGGCCCAGGGCACCTGGCAGGCCACTGTGGGAGGGACCACCAGTATCCTGCAAATGGCCCTGCTCCTGCTCCAGCCTCCTGCTCGTCTCCAGCAAGGTCCTCTCCACCCGTGGGTTTGGCGTGAGGCACTTGTGGGTGGGAGGTGGGAACAGCCGTACTGGCAGCGGTGAGATGGGGTGGGAGGTTGGCTTGCTCGCAGGCTCCAGGGGTGCTCGGCCATGTGGGGACAGCAGCAGCGCAGTCCTGCCCTCCTCGCTGGCCGTGGAGGTGAGGGACTCGGTGGAGGTCCAGGCGCTGGTGTGGCTGCTGGGGCTGCGCAGGGTGCTGGGCGGTGGACGGGACCCTTTCACCCTGCGAGGCAGTGGCACTTTCTTGAGTGTTTGGCCACTTTCAATATCATCAACGTATTTCAGGAAATCAAGGTCCAGCAGGAAGCCATAGGGGGTTTCCACAGAATACAAGCTCTTCTCTCCATCGTCCTGGTCTCGGTACAAGAACGGGCCCCCAAGATCTGCAAGAGGAGCAGGGACGGTGAGGCAGGGACCTGGGGGAGACCAGATGGCTTTTCCAAATGGGTTATACCGGAATCTACAGCCTGCAGGGCCCTCCCCTCCACGATGTGTGATGTGTCTGTCTCCAGCACCCTCGGTGCCATAGGGTGTCACAGGGCACCCAGTCCATGTCAGGGTTGGTGCTGGAGTACGGAACTCCACTGGGATGGGACGGGACAGCTCAGCCCTGCCACCCCCCTTGCACCCCTTCCGCTGTCACTACCTGGTGACAACCCTGGTCTCTTTACCTGGGAGGTTCTGTTTCAGGGGCGCTGGCTGAGCCATCTTCTCCCCGGAATGCTGTTGACCAGGGGACCATCAACCTGCAACGACGAGACCACATCCAGCCAAACCTTGTGACCCTAGGGCTGGCAAGCCCTGGGCAGCCACACAGCCCTGACCCCTGCCCAGGGAGAGCTCTGTGGCTGCCCCCCACCATCTGCCAGGTCCTCTGGCCTCCCCCAGCCCAGGGCTGACACTGGAGCCGGTGGCCAGGCGGTGCTGCCTGTGGGGCTGGGATTGTTTGTATGTTTAAGGAATGCTCCACAGCTCGGCTGGGATGGCTGTGCTGCCAGCTCCGAGGGTCACAAGTTGGAGCTCGGCCATACAGTGGGAGCAGGCCAGGAAAAAAAAGTGGCTGAAACATGCATAGGTGCAATACTCAGTGTAAAGTTTGCTTTGGATAAAGGGAATCGATGCTTTGGGAAAGCCACGTGACTGCAGGGAGCTGCCAGAACCCATCAGTGCTGGGTGTGATGTCCATTCTTGTGACCCAGGGGGCCCCACAAGGCCTCAGGGGTGTCCTGAGGGGCTGATGACCCCCAGGAGGGACCTGACTGCTTTTCCCTGTCAATAACATGGGATAAGGCAGACAGAAATGAAATGAGAGCCTGGTTTTCCCAGAAGCCAGGCATGGACATACTGGAGGAGAGCAGGATACGGCTGTGGTCTGGAAGTGAGCTCATGGCTGGGGGTGCCACCAGCTGTGAGCACTGAGCTGGGACCTGCTGCAGCATCTGGCAGCATCTGGATGCTGGGGCCCAGGTGTGAAGTGCTCCTGGCAGGAGCAGGATGGGACAACAGCACCTTGGGAGCACCCACTGCTGCAGTGCATGGCATCAGGATCCTGGTGGCTCTGCCCATGGGGCACAGGTGGCCATGAGGCTGAGCAGCTGTTGGTGGGCAAAGCATTTGGCATCGGGCTATTTTCAGAAGAAAGCAGGGGAGGAGGAATGCCACAGAGGAATGGTGGCTTGGGCACAGCCCGCAGGGAAGCTGAGGCTCAGCGCTGCCCAGGGAACAGCGCAGGATCTGGCCTTGGCTGCACAGAAACACCCACATCCGCCCCTTGCACCCACTGCTCACGCCGATGTTGCAGCCACTCTGTGGCCCTGGCGCTGCAGCCGCCAGCCCTTGGCTTGCCCTGACCCCGAGGAGCCAGCAGAGCAGCTGTGGCAGCACCAGGCCAGGCTCGGGCTGGGCACCGCGGCAGCCTCCCAACCCCAGCCCAGTGCACAGGGCTGGGGGCTGAGTCCAACAGGACAGAGATAAAACACTTCCCACTAGTCACCAGGATGGATACTGGGGCTCTCCCACTCCTCTGCCAACCCACCCACAGCCAATGCACATCCCAACTTCCACCTCCCTTGGAATCATCCCAGCTTTGAGCTGGCACCCATTCCACCTCCCCTGGGAACACCCTGGTTCCATGCTGGCATCCACCCTTCCCAAGCTGCTGGCTTCACGGCCAAGAGGGTCCACACATCCCCCACCTCGTCTAATTCCTCCCACCCTGGGAAGAGTTTGGCTTCCTCCTCTGCACGGCCCTTGCTGCAGGTAATTAAACTGCTGGGGCCAGGACAAACTTCCCACTGGGCTCCACACATGTTGTAAATCAAACAAGAGGAAGAGAGAGCAACAGGAGCCAGAGCCAGCGGGTGCGTTCCCTCGGAGGGAAGTGGCCGGCAGCTCCCTTCCGCCGCCTGGCCGGGTATTGTCCTGCCTGGGGACAGGAAAAGCCTCCTCTGTCGAGGCCTGGAAACCTCCCACACCATTCCAGCAGCAAAGGTGCCCTTTGCATCAGCACTGCAGTGGTGTCCCCTCCACCGAGCTGGGGACAGGCTGCTCTTCACCTGCCACCTCCTGTGGCCCCTTCAGCCAATGTCAGCAGCTGCACCCTGACTGTGGGGGACATCCTCCCACTGCTTCCGGACCACGTTTCTTCTGGTCTGACAGGATGGCTGGACCCAGGGCAGAAGTTTCTGTCTTCACTCAGCTCAAAGAAAGGTGATGGGACCTTCCAGCTCCCAACCACGTCCAAATGGCCCCAGGGACCCCATGATGTTCAAACCCTCCTGGAGGGCCTGCAAGGTGCAAACACTCCCCAGGCTCCCGGGGTCATGCAGACTGTCCCTGGGCTAGGGAAGAGGCGTGGGGCTGGACTGGACAAGCGGGGGCAGATGGTCCCAGTGTGCAGCACATTGAGTCTCCACACCCACGGCCCAGCCACTGTCAGCACCAGCCAGACCTGGCTGTCACAACCATGGCACCACTCAGACAGCCACCCTCCACCTGGGCTAAAGTCTTGCTGGGGCCAATTGTAGCAGCCCCTTTGGTGCCAAAGGCTGATTTTCCGTGCTCCCTTGGGCACTGGTGCAGGTTGCTGAAGGGGCTGGGCACATGGACCCCTGGGGGGAGCCCTTACATGATCCCAGCTCTCTTTGGAAGCAATGAAAGTGTTGTTTCTAGCCCCAATATTTCGACAGAAAAGCAGGATGGTACAAGGAAAGGACTGGTAAGGAGGCTTGGCAGCAAAGGGAAGAGGAGGAGGATGTGCAGGCACCCAGCCACCCCCATGGAGGCAGGGCTATGCTTTGCCCTGGGCTCACACCTGTATTTTCCCCTCTTGCTCTTGTACCAATGCCAACATGGGAAACTTGGGGCCAAAACTGGAGCTGCTGTGCTCCATTGCAATAAGAAGTCATGTCAGGGATGAGGGAGGCTGGGCACCTTGGCACAGCCCAGGTACCACCTGGTCCTCATGCCCCAGCCCCAGCTGCAGGCAGCACCTGGGGACCCCTGGCCCCACGGGACGATTTCCTCTTGGGGTTCCCAAGCTCTCGGACTGGCAGAGGAGAGGTCTGGGGGAGCTGTTCCTACAGCTCGAGACCTTTGGGCCCTTTCCCTCTCCAGGGGCACAGCTGTAGCAGCCCTCGGCCCGGTTCAACCACCTGCTGCAGTGCAGCCCGAGCTGCTCCACCAGCGGGGCCGGGGCTGGACACAGGGAACGTTCTCCCTGGCTCTCCTCCGGAGCCAATACTGAGGTCATGAGGAATGTGAGAAGAACAGAGTCCAGAGCAGCCCTGGCCAGCGCAACTTGATTTATCTCAGCCAGGCATGCTTCCCTCTTAGCTCTGCGCAGGCGGTAAGCCCTGAAGCCTGGAACTGAGGCTGTTACAAAGTTAAAGGGAAACCACTGAGCAAGCACACGGCTTCCTCCACTGCCAGCAACCTGCCAAGATTTGGGCTCCTTGCACACAGCCAGCTGCCACACGTGCTTGTCACCTGCAGTATCACCTGGCAGCACTGTGGCTGTGTGCAGCGGGAGGTATCCAGGGCTCATGACACCTTCCTGTCCCTGTCCCCTGCTGCAGGAGCTGTACAGGAGGGCCTGTGCCTATTTGCCCAGGCCACCTTGGCCATGCTGTCTATGCTGGAGCTGCTTCTGGAGGAGCCGAATCCAGGTGGGTGGATGCACAACGTTGACCCAGGGAGAGAAACGGAAATGCTTCGATCATCTCAACAGCCTAATTTCAGGGTTGGACTGTTATTCCTGGAGTTGTCGTCATCCATGGCCCAGTTGGCTGGGAGGCCAAAGGGGCTGCCCAGGCTCTGTACCCGCCCCAGCCCCTCAGGGACCTCCCTGAGCTCACACACAATCTGGACAACAGGTGTAGAGTCCACACACAGACTTACCCACGCGGGGATCAGCTCTATCAGCCCCTTCACACCCATAGCGCTATAGGCTCCCTACAGCTTCACTAGAGAACATCAACCCCTTTCCTTGCACCCTCACCACAGCTGCCCACCAACACCTTTCACAAACACCTCCATTCCCTCGGGGCTGCTGACAACACATGGCATCAGCAGCGATGGCCTGGGCTCGTCCTGCTGTGAGGAGGAGCTTGGAGATGAAACGTTTAAATTTACACCCGGGGTGCCCAGGTACAGCCGACGTACACACACAGCACTGTGCACAACCCCAAGGTGGGATCTCCATGGGCACGCAGGAGCACCCCAAACCCCGCAGCACCCCTGTGCCCCTCAGCACCCCAGAGGGGCCCGCAGCAGCCTGGGGTGCCATGTCCCACCACCCGGGGAACCCACAGGACATCCAGCCCGAATAGGTCCCCAGGACCCCAGGGAGCCCCCAGAACCCCCAGCCCTGCAGTTCCTCAGCTCCCTGGGAGTCCACCAGCATCCCCAACCTTAAGGGTTCTTAGCACCCCTGGGGGACCCCCAGCGCCCCGGGGGGGCAGCAGCACATTCCAGGCACCCGCACGTCGGGGCGACAGCCCGTCCCCAGCCCAGGGGATCCCGGGGACCCGCCGCCAGCCGGAGGGGGGAGTCCCAGCCCGGCCCCGGCCCCNGGAGGGACCGGCCCTGGGCCCGACGGGACGAGTACCGCCCCCGGCCGCTCGCCCCGCAGTATCCCCGCCAGCCCCCTCTCCGCGTGGGGAGGGGATATTGCTGTCCCCGCGGCCGCCCGGGGTGCGAAGTGCCCCGTTCCGGTCACCCGGGGAGAGGGGTGTCCCCATCCCTTGTCATCCCCAGGTCCCCTGTCCTGATTACCCTGGGGATGGGATGCGCCTACTCCAGTCACCCTGGGGACGGGATTCTCCCTAACCTGTCCACCTCGGGGATGGTCACCCTGCAGAGAGGGGGTCGATCCCCTGCCCACATCACTCCGATGCTGGAGTACCCTCTGCCCTGAGCTCAACCCCGCTGCTGGCCGGGGCTCGGCGGGTGGCTGGGGTCCAGCTCCCTGCACCACCGTGCTCCCCTCAGCACAGCCGCCCCCCGCACATCTTGCCCTCATCGCACCCATGGCCGGGAGCAGTGTGCCTCTGGCCCTGGCTGGGCTCCCCAGGCCTGGCCCCGCTGGGTTCCTGGCAGCCCTCCCTCTCCCAGCAGCGGCTGTTTGTCTCCTTTTCTTGCCAGCTTTCTTCCCCGCCTGCTTCCCGTGCTGGTCGCTCAGCCGCGAGCTCTGGGCTCTCCCCCCATCCCATAAGGATCTCGGCCATTCCCTACCTTAGAGCTTGCCCTCACTAACTGCTCCAGACCCTTTCAGCGCTGAAACCCTCAGCAAGGATTTTTGCTTCTTTTTCTTTCCTTTTCAGCTCTGAACCTCACGGGTATTTTTCCATGCCTGGCTCTTCAGTAACACTACTCACGGGAAGAGCAGGAGAAACAAGATGTGCTTCCCGACGTCCCTCCCAGCTGCTGGCTGGCAGTTTGGGGACTTCCTGGGAAAGGGTTTGCATCCGGACGGAAGTACCTTAATAGCTCTAATGAATCTACTTCCACTGACAGACCTCGTCCCTCTCCAATCTATTTAAATACTTGGCCTCCCCAGCATCCTCCGGTAATGAACTTGGATATTTCACGCCCTCAATCGGTCTCCAAAGCAGGTCTGCAATAGCACTGCTATTGCCGATTCACTGACTGCTTGGGGAAGAAATCGGCTGGGTCCTCTGCACCGTGCGGCTTTACCTTCTCTGTCCAGGTCAGGACAGGTGAGGTCTGGCGTGATGACCCAAGTGCCAGCGGTGTCCAGCTGTGCTGCAGAGCTCATGCCCTGCATGCTGGCTCAGAGCTCCATGATGTGCCCACGTCCAGGTCCCTCACTCCTGCTCTTGGACATCCGACAAAAATGTCACCCACCTCCAGGCAGCAATTCTAGTTTCCTTCCTGCAAAGGGAAAAAAACAACAAAGGAGGAGTTGAGGGAACATGAGCTTGGGAAAGTGATGTCAGCGCAGCTCTGTGGGTGCCAGACCCCCACGTGACTGCTGCCACCCCAGCACAGGGGCTGAGCTGTGGAAGAGTGGGGAGACTACGAACCACCCAGCACCACCAAAGAAATACAGCCCTAGGGCTGCCTGAATGTGGTGCTGGATCACAAAACTGTGGCAGCTCAGAGATGTTTCCAGGCTGAGACTCACCAGCAGCCTTTGAACAAGGGGGATTGCATTGCTCCCTGCAGGGATCAGACTCCTCTGGCTTTAAGTTCTGGTCACTGAGAAGAATCAAACCCAAGGGACAGCCCTCGTTTCTAATATTCATTGTTTTCTGCACGAACTATGTGGGACTCAAATATGAGGCCATAGCCAGAGAACTCACCTGGGCTGGTTGGTATTCACAACCTGTGTAAATCCCATCTGCATCCAGGAGCAGATCACGTGGAGCAAAGTGCTTCTGAAGCCTCTGCTGGCAACCAGTGCGGTGGCTTCACCCCACAGCAGGGATGCCGAGCCAGGACCGGTCCGAGCTGTGGCACCTGCCTGCCCGGGCTGACAGTGCCCGGCAGGTGTAGCTGAATCCAGGCTTGGAGGCAAATGGCAGCAGCTGCGCCCACGCCTGCGCCAAGGTCTGGATTAACCGAAGTGTAGCTGTGAGGTTGTGGGTATTTGGACTGGTGCCTGTGTGGGTGAAAGATGCTCAGTCTGAGAAAGGCTACAGGTAAGGACCAGGGACTTCCATGTTGCGGTGATTCAAAGATCACTTTCCCTACCTATTTGAATTATGTTAGTCCCTGCAGCCTAGCTGGCATTCTCACACTGCATCGTGTACCGGAACCTTCTCTGCCGCAGAGTTCCTCATTGGCTCCTTGCTGCCCCTCTCCTCCCCTGCTACTGTTACTGGTTGATGTGCTGTCAGTCTGCCTGCGTGCTGTACCCCAGTTGGTGTGTTCCCAGGTATCCCCCGCCCCTCTCCCCCGGTATAAGATACTGTGTAACACCCCGCTCCTGGCTCTTCGATTGCCCCGCGCTCCTCGCTCTCGTGCGGGGGAAATAAACCCCTGCTTTTCTCCACCGAAGAGTCCCTCCGCCTCTCCTTTCTCTCCAGCGCCTGTGACACCGGAGAGCTTCTCGGACCCTGGGTGCGATCCCGAGGGCTCTCCCGCTCTGGAACTGAGCCAGCCGAGCCCGGACCGGCGGCGGGAAGGACGCGCTGCTCTGCCCGCCCGGCAGAACGAGGCGACCCCCGAGGGGGGTCGGGCGAGCGGCAGCACCGCGTTACTTCCGCAGCATGGGACCAAGCTCTTGTATTCAGCATCTCTCCTATAACCCTGCATAGAGGGATGGGGAGGGCTAGCCAGGCTTCTGTTCCTCTTGGAGGGGCAGTTCTGCCAAAAAAACTCGGTGGTTTCCTGGTGGTGGAGTGTTGTCATTCATCTGTCCTGGGGCTCTGCCAACTTTCATGGCATCATTTTTGGGTCTGGCACAGCTGTTCCTTCACAATGGCCATTGAAACCAGCCTTGATCCTCGTAAGAGTGTCCACCTGAACAAAAAGCTCCAGGAGCTGATGAGTTTTCACAGAATCAGATCTATTAAAATGCTTTGTTTGGTCCAGAAGAAGGTCTCAAAAAATTACTTTCCCTGTGAATCTCAATCCTTTTCTCTCTGCCAGTCCCTACTGGGACTGTGAATGTGATCATGCCACTTTTCCCATCAGGGCAGTAGGAAATGTGTGTGCCTGTGTGCATGTCCTGTGACTCACACCAGCACAGCTGGCTGCTTCTCCGCAGCATGCTGGGAACAGAGCCCCAGGAGCTGGAGGTGACTGCAGACTGACAGAACAAGCTGCATCCCTGTCCCTCTGCACACAGCACAGGAACTGGGTGGTGTTGGCGCATGAGAAAAACCACAAAGCTTGGCCAGGCTTTTGGCAGGCTATGAGCAGGCATTCGCTGTCATTCTGTGTCATTCAGATGGTTCCTGGATGGAGAAACCCTGAGAAATGATGCTGTAGATACTGGTGGGAAAGGGCTGCAGCCCCACATGCTGCAGCACGAGCCGTTCCACTTGCTGCACTCTGGATGACTCCGTTTGTTCCCTGGGCAGTGGAATCCTGACCCCTGGACATCCTGGTCTCCCCCATAGGCAGCAGGATCTTACAGCCCTGAGCATCTAGGTCCTTTCTGAGGCAGTGGGCTCCAAAGTCCTGGGTGTCCAGACTGGCCAGTGGTGGCCCATGGCAGGGAGGAGCAGTGCATGCTCAGGGCACAGCGGGGAGACAGATGATAGGACGTGTTGCAGCCATCTCCTGGCTGCCTGAGTTCATCTCTGCTTGCTCCAGCTCCTCCAAGCCTGCCCGAGCTTGGCTCCTGGCTCCACCTCCCCCTCCATGGCCCCCTGAACGAGCTGGCCAGGCTGGGCATGGCATGGGACCAGAGGCAAAAGCTGTGAGGCTCTGTCTGGCCCAGTTCCTGTAGGAAAGGATGTCAATGCCAGCAACATCCCAGCCCAGCACGCTGCCCTCCCACAGGCACAGGGTCCCTGCCCAGCCACCCCAGCAGGATGTCCTTGTTTTCTGCCTGCAGGTTTGGGACTGAACAGAAAGCTCGTTTCCTCTCGTCACCTCTCTGCTTGGATCCTTCCTCCCTGGGATGCTGCAGCCAAACAAAGAGCCCAAGAGTGGAGCTGGAGCCACTTCCCCAGCTGTGTGTGGGCTGACAGGACCTGGGGAAGGGTCCTCAAGGAGCTGTGGGTGCACACACGGTGCTCAGACCCAGCTGAGCTGGCAGGGAAGGGGTTTGCATGGAGGCTGAAGCCATTGGGGGAAGCCAAACCCTGTCAGCGGAACAACCACCACACAGACTCCTTGCCAATAGCCTCCTGCCTTGCCATTTCCCATCACTCATCACCTCCTGGAGACCCCCTTGAACCCAATTTAGGGCTATGCTGTGGCATCCGCATCAAACACAGACCACCCTCAATGACACACTCTCCCTGGGGACTTCCTGCTCCATGCCACCTCCTGCTACATTCCACTAAGGTACGTGACCCAGTGCATCCTCTTGTCCCCAGCATGGCCCTTCAAGAGCAGCCCTAGCCCAGGTGCAGGGTGCCCTCGTCCCCTGTCCCCCAACCCGTGTCCCCTTTGATCTAGCCGGCCGCAGGTGACATTTCGTGCCTGTGCCACAGCGGGCGTGGGCTTTTATCTCAGGCAATACTTGATGTTCTTGGCACAGCACTCGGCTAGCCGGGGGAAGGCCAGGACAGCTTTTTTTGTGGCTTCGATTGCAGCTCGGCCTTATCAGTGCTGAGGGAAATGCCGTGCGGGCTTTCCGCAGCTGGGGTTTGCTTTGGCCACGGGCCAGCCCCACCGGCAGTACCAGGGGGATCTGCCCCAATGGCCAACATGTCCTGCTGTTATGTGGCCCTAACACACCCCCAACGGTCAGTGAGACCCATCAGTAGGATGCTCCCATGTCTGGGACATTCCGGTACTGGGATCATGCTGTGCATGGAGGATTTGCAGCCCGGGTTGCCTTGAAAATCTGTGATCTTGGCTGAAACACTACACTCCTTCAAAATGGCCGTTTTCCTTTAGGGGCTCTGGGCCCTCATGTCCACCTGTAGCCAGCAGGCTGTAAAATGGGTTTTGAAAATAGGTGGCCACACTGATTGTCCCCAAAAGGGGTGACTCCTGGAAAGGGGGACACCTGTCCCTGTGAATTCCTGTGGCTTCAGTCCTGCAGTAGGGTGGCGTCTCAGCTGCAGCCCTGCCCTCTGTGGGAAATGCCCTTGCCCAGGGGCAGCAGCCCTGAGATCCCCAGCCCTTGGTGATAGGCAGGGACACTGGGCCTGCATGAGGACAAGAATGTCCCCATCAGCTGGTGGGTGATGTGGTCTCAGCTTCACCGACTGGTTTCCAGCTCGACCCTTCATCCTGCAGAGAAGGAATGGGGCTGGCTGTACACCATGAGCACAAACTAGCCCCCAAATCCCTTCTGCTTCTGTGCTCTCTGCCCTTTAGCACCCAGCAACGATGCCAGCTGAGTCCTTAGGACAAAGAGAAGATTTCCTGCCCCTCTCTGCCCTGCACAGCCAGGAGCAAGCCAAACTCAGTTTTTCCCTGGGGAGTTATTTCCAGCTGTTTTCAGGGCTCCACTCCCCCTGCCCCGGCTTCACTCCCCCCGCCACAGAGCCGTCGGGCTGACGGCATCCGACTCCCTTTTGACATTTCCAGCGGAATCGGGAAAGGCCACTTGTGTCCGGCACACAGAGTGCCCTTCTCCGGCAGGTTCCCGGCTGCCGGGGATCTGGCAAGGGCCGGGGCGACGCAGCGGGACCTTCCCGACGGGAATGGCACAGATCTGCCGTTGAGAAGAGCAGAAAAGCTCCTCTGTGCCGCCGCCCGAAGCGGCACATCTGGTGCCGCAGACAATCGGGGCTTTGAGCTGGCAGCTGTGGAGCGGGGCCGAGCAGAGCGGTTTTCCCGCTGCCCGCCTCCGGGGCGGGTCGGAGCCTGAACCCTCCTCCGGGCAGCGCTTCTGCCGCTGCTTTCTGCTCGCGGATCTCTACCGGGAACTTCCCACTCCATCTGCAGGACAGGAACATACTCCCCAAGTGTGGATCCATAGCCATCACTTCCAGGAGCTCCCTCCTGCCAGACTCTCTCCGGGAGCCCCAGCGTGTCCAGACTGCCCCGGTGCCAGCATCCAGGTGGTTCGTTCTTTGCCAGCGAGCAGAGAGAAGCTGGAAAGTGTCCGATCTACGGGAGTTTTTCTTGCAGATGCTGCACAGCGTAGGTTGTGCCTCTGAACTTGCTGGTCTGAGCCCACCTACACTGCGGGGACAGGGACAGCCCCATGGGGAACAGCCAGGCGTGTGGGACCTGCGTCTTCTCCCTCGAGGAGAAAAAGAAGAGGAACAGCGTGATTCGGCCCCCAGCCACGGGACATGCGGCAGGGAGCACCTGCAGCGCTACTGGCACCTGGGGGCATCTTGGGCACTGTGGGTGGCAGAAGTGCTGCTCCGGATCCCTGGCACTGCTCCAGACACGTCTCTTCTGAGAGAAGGACAAACACCTGAAATGAGGGACAGTTGTTAATGATTCAGTGTGTGTTTGAGGGGTGCATCACGGGCCGTGGGTGTCGAGGTCGAGCAGGGTGTGGGGGAGTGCGAAGGGAAGTGTCCCTCCAGACAGACGAGGATTCCGGGAGGTGGGGAGCTGAAGCCTGGCCGAGCACCTGGGCGGTGGCTGGTGCAGCCCATCGAGCTCTGAACAGGAGGGTGATGCCGCGGGGTGGCCAAAGGACCCCAAGACCCACCGGGCAGAGGGGAGTGGAGGCAGTGGTGCCTGGGGTGGGGAGCAGGGCACTATGGCACAGCTGGGGCTGAGGGACCGCAGGAAGAGGTGCCGGGCTCGCTGGTGAGGTGGGCAGCACGTCGGGGTCTGCCCAGCGTGAACCTCTGGGTCTGGGTCCTGGGGAACTTTGGGGGCAAATCACATCTGCCTGCGGGAGCAGCCGTGATGGGGTGACAGGCTGACAAGGCGATGGGGTGGCAAGGTGAGGCACTGGCAGGGCGATGGGACGATAGAGTAATGAGGTGAGGGGGTGGCAGGGTGAGGGGGCGGCAGGTTGAGG